>PVKM010001770.1:0-72835 GCA_004027735.1 Carollia perspicillata
TCTCCCACCTTCCTGATCTAGTGCATTTCATTTAACCCCCTTATGCCTCCTTCTTTGAGAACTGCCATTCTCTGGAGTATTTTCTCGATCTATTGAGATTTTGCTTCCAGGCAATTGTCCATAGTTTGGCTGAAATAAACTCATAACAAGTCATACAGGTTCTTGTAGATTGGATGTTTATGTTGACATTATTTATATCCACATCTAGTTCTATAAATGTCCACACCTATATCCAGTCTACCACCCAGATACACCTATCCCGCATCATTCCTGTACTTGTCATGTCTGGCACATAAATAATCCAGAAGCTAGTAATGTGCATGCTAAAAGCCACATTAATAAGTGTGATACGAGTTCAGAGAAAGGTGAGATCACATGGGCTTTTGTGGTCAGATGGGCTTCAAGGAAGGGGTGAAACTAATTTTGAGTCTTGAAAGAAGATTTGACTAACCTGTTGGTGCCTTGCTCTATCATCCATTCTTCCCTTCCCCCTTAGTTACAGAATGCCCTGTTGAATGATATGGTAACCAGCCTCCTTTGCAGCTACATGCGACTAAGTTTGGCCTGATTCCAGGAAGTCTCTTAATAAAAGGAAGCATACTACTTTACATTTCTTCCTCTAGCTTATTGCTTGGAACTTGGGCACAAAGGCTGAAATTCTAGTGCACACTTGGGCCCTGAAAAAGAAGGCCACACCACAAGAATGACAGAGGACAGTGCTGGTTAGGGCCTGGGTTTCCGATCATTCTAAAACTGGCATGCCAGTCCTGGGCTACCTAGTTCTGGAAACTTCTTATGCAAAAGAAAAATAATGTTTAGCCATTAAGCTATCGTTATTTTGGGTCACATGCAGCCAAAACACTGATACAGATGAAAGGGCTTGGACTCGTAAAGTGAAGGCTTACTAAGCTGCAGAATCTACCAGAGCACGGGCAAGGTAAAGAGAAACCAAAATTTTGCCAGTTCTTTTCAGATCTGGTTTTCTTGTAGAGGAGATTATAATCAAATACACCTGAGTTGAAATTCCGTTACTTACTATGTGACCTCGGATAAGTCCCTTCATGAAATGTTCTGAGCACCCATTCCAGTGTGTGTATGTGGGGTAGGGGGGTCTCAAACCAAGAATTCTTCAACAGCAGCTGGGTACCCCATAATTCAACTTGATTCTAACACTATCTATCTGGAGATAGCACCAGATTCCACAGGTTAAGGGCTCAGTCCCACAAGACTTCACAAACCAGTGAAAAACCCAGGTTGTTACCTATATTTCTGACCTACGGGCTATAAATCAGAGGTTTTCGTGACCCCCTCCTTGGGTTAGATTAATTTGCTAGAGGTGCTCACAGAACTCAGGAAACTAGTTTACTCACTAGATTACTCATTTATTACAAAAGATATTAAAGGATACAAATCAATAGCCAGACGAAGAGATATATAAGACAAGGTATGGGGTAAAGGAACAGAGCTTCCGTGTCCTTTCTGAGTGTACCACTCTCCCCTAAATCTCCATGTATTTGAGACAGGATATTAAGAAGCTAGGAAATTTCATTGGCAAGTGGAATAGGGAAACTGAGACGAATAGCTGAACCCAGTGGCTGAGCAATTTACAGCCAGATGCAAAAAGTCACCTCCCTAGAGATAACACCTAGGCCCTGTTTGTGTTTCAGAGCCAGGATCAGAAGAGCAGCAAAACCAGGTGGGTGATGCCAGGACCAGCTGCAATGACTAAAAACCCCTGCCCTGTCCCTGACCAGTCAGTGGAGACCATGACCCTGAAAGGGTGCACCTGGAAACCTGATGAATATTCTAATGAAACCCTCCCCTAAGACCTCCCCTAAGATTCTTGCCTGCAATAAAGAAGTACTCAAGCCAAAGGACCCAAAAAGCATATACACCACACACAAGCTGTCCCTCTGGAGAGTAGTCCTTGCCGTTTCTTTTCCCTTCTTCTTCCTCTACTTCCTCCCCCACAGGCACGTGTCTCCTAAACTCTAAGGCAAAGGGCAGCTGGCAGCTTGTCCCAGGCTGATCCCCTGAACCTGTCTCCTAAGCCACCTTCTGACTTCCAGTGAGCTAAGGCAGACCAGCCAAGGCTCCCCTGTTGCTTCTTCCATGCTAAGCCCTTTCTTGTTTCACTGTCTCCAGCTTTAATAAATTCACACAAATAGTCATCTGGATTCATGTTGTAAATCTTTCCTATACGAAGTCAAGAACCCACATACTACCAACTGGCTCTAGGCAGACCCACTCAGTGCCTGGCTCCGGTCTGGTATCATGTTCACAAACCTGGAAGCTCTATGAACCCTGCCCTTTTGGGTTTTTATGGAGGCTTTGTTACATAGTTATGTTTGATTAAATCATTGTCTATTGTCAGTTGAACTAAATCTCAAGCCTCTTGCTCCTTCGTAAAGATTGGAGGTGGGACTGAAATTTCCAATCCTCTAATCACTTGGTTGGCTCCCTTGGCTACCAGCCTCCATTCTTAAATTCAATGCAAAAGTCACCTCATTAACATAAAAAAAGACATTTTTATTGCTCTCACCACATATGAAATACCAAGGGTTTTAGAAGTTTTGTGCCAGAAGTAGGTCAAAGATCAAATATATTTCTTTAAAAAATTATTTATTTACTTTTAAACAAAGGGGAAGGGAGGGAGGAAGAGAGGGAGAGAAACATGTGTGGTTGTCTCTTGTGTGCCCCACACTGGGGACCTGGGCAGCCCAGGCATGTGCCCTGATTGGGAATCGAACCGGCGACCCTTTGGTTTGCAGGCCAGCACTCAATCTGTTACAGAAAATCAAAATGACCAGACACCGGAGGGGTTAAGAGCACGATCCTTTATTCACGCGTGGTCCCAGAGGAGTCCAACTCCAAATTCTGGGCCCTGAACAAAGGGGTTACCGGGCTTATATACTTTATCTCTACGTGGCTACGTGGCAGAAGCGAGATACAGAAGCAGAATGCAGGAGAACACAGGGGTTAATTCAGATTTCTTCATTTGGTTAGTCAGCACTCTATGTTTTGACTGGAGCGGGCCGGACCATTAGCACCTTATCTCCTGGCTGGCTCGCTGGCTGGCCTTGCCGTTTAGACTAGGGGAGGGGGACCCTGTGCTCTGGCCTTGCCGTTTGAGCTGGGGGAAGGGGGGCCCGCTGCTAAGGCCTACTGGGCTTAAGTCATTTTTCTATATCAAATCCACTGAGCCATACCAGCCAGGGCCAAATATGTATATTTCTTGTTATAAACCACAACATCACACTTCACCTAAGTTCAGTAATTTCTACTCATGGGGTTGTGAGGACAGGAGAGAATATTTAATGTTGGGAGAGTACCTTAATTTTCCAGGCTTCCGGACACACAGGTTTCATTAAATGGTGTTCATTGTCATTATCATCTAGTGGCTGTGCCTTCTGTGACTAGAAAGGATTGAAAGGATTAAATGTTTAGTGCTTGGGGCACTGGAATTATAATTAGAAGATCCAGAGCAGTGGCGTCCCACCATTTGGCGTCTCTGGGCCACACTGGAAGAAGAGTTGTCTTGAGCTACACATTAAATACACAAACATTAAGGAAAACTGATGAGCAAAAAAAAAGTCCATGCATAATTTTCCTGATATCTGCCACCATCGATAAGCAAAACAGTCCTCACATAATACCCCTAACTACGCAGTGGCCCTTTTGATAATCTTTTAAAATTGTCAAGCAGGTCCCAAGTTTGCGATCTCTATTATAGGAACTGTACATATCTAAGTAATAGAACATCACTGATGTTTTTAAAAAATATTTTTAATTATAAAAGTAAAAGAGAAGAGGGCAACATAAAACTAGTGGGATATTGGACGTTGTATTTGAGGAACTAGTGCATCAGTATCTGGTGTGATGGAAGTAGTTGTAATTCTCAGTGAGTTCTCACGGGGCTCATCAGATATTTTGGTTCTAATTTTACTCTCAACATGCTTCATTCTTGAAAATAGTTGCTTGCAAATGTAGGTGCTTCCAAATAACAAACACATGAATCAGGTGTGATTGTGAAGCAAGAGATATTTGTTTCTGGGAAGACAGGACTTACAAAAAAGTCCAGTAAAGGGACACAATCAAATTTTTCTCTAAGCTGAATGTCAGATTGCAGCTCTATGCGTTCCATTTGAAAATTGGCAGGTAATATATTTATGACGACTGAAAATGGAGGAGCCCATATAGCAAAATACTGACTATTTTCCCAGAAATCTTGAAATCTGTTTTCAAATGCTTGCATCAAATCGAAAAGCAAAGCTGCGTATTTTTCACTGTTCACGGGACTGTTTAGCCAACGTGTCAAAATGCACAAAAGTGTTTGTCTTAATTTGAACTTGACATAATTTCAGTTGCATTTGGAGTGCTGTTATGGTTTGAAACATGGCATTGATAAGTTGGTTTTCACCTTGAAGACTCATGTTGAACTCATTAAATGAGAAGTTAAATCCACTAAAAATGCTCAATCTGCAGGCCAGTTTTCATCAAGTTCGACACAGATTTGTTTTTTGATACATAAATGACTTGATAACATGTCGCAAATCATAAAATCTTTTCAACATTTGGCCTCTCATTAGCCATCTTACTCCTGAAAAGTAAATGATGCCACCATAGTCCGCATCGGTACTTGTAAGGAATTCCTGAATTCGCGATGATTCAATCGCTTGGTTCTTATGAAATTCACAGTCTTGATGATGATTTGCATGACGTTATCCATTTTTAAAGCTCTAGTGCATACATTTTCTTGATGTGCTATGCAATGATACTTTATCAAATGTGAGTTTTGGGAGGCAATTGCGTTATCTTCTATGAATTTTACAGGCCCCTCTCTTTTACTTGCCATCACCAGGCCCCATCAGTAACTGTACCAGATATGTGGACAATGGACAAAGAAAATTGCTTTAACATATTTTTTACTGCTTCGTATAAATCTCTTGATTTAGTTGTGTCTTTTAATGGCACTAAAATGGAGCCATTTCTTCAGTGACATTATATTTGTCATCAATACCTCTAATAAAAATGGCAAGTTGAGTTGCATCTGTAGCATCAGCGCCATCGCCCATCGCCAAGGCATAAAATTAAAAATTAGCGGCTTTACTCTCTAAATATCTTTCAGTAGATATTCCAATTTCTTCAATTTTCCTGGCTATAGTCTCATGAGACAAAATGATTTTAGAAATATCCCCCTTCTTTTTTCAGGGCAAATTATATCTGCCACACTTTCTATACATTGCTTAATAGACTCCTCATTAGTGAATGGTTTTTATATTTTTGCTATTAAATGTGCTACTACATAACTAGCTTTTACAATGGAATCCACCTGAGTTGCAACTTTTTGAAAAATTTTTGTTGAGAAACCAGACTTTTTTCAGTTCCACTATTTTGTCCTTACAACATTTGGCAGCATGTTTTTGCATAAAATATCTTTTCAAATTATAGTCTTTGAAAACTTCCACAAATTCCCTGCAAATTAAGCAGAGTACCTTACTATTTGCCTCGACAAAAAAGTAATCATCTGTCCACTTCTCATTGAACAATCTTCCTTCATCTATAATTTTTCTTTTGGGGGGTTCTTTCTTCTTTTGAGACATTGTAGAAGCCATTCTGGGATTTAAAAAAAGTAATAATAGTTAAGGGATTTTATTTACTCTTACTATGAAAATTAATTTGCAGGAAAACAGAAAGCAAAGTCTGGGCCCTTCCACAGCCCTCATGGCTGCCGATGCCAGGCCAGGCAGTGGGGGGCCGACTGCAAAGCGTGGCAGGTGATGTGTGAGGTGCAGCTGAGGTGTGGAAGTACCTTTAATAATCAAATACGCATGCTTACCTGACTTCTGAATAACATTAAATGCCTAACGTTGCAATGGTAGGTTGAAGTATTATTGGTCATCGCTGTCTTGCTAAGTCACCACGAGCACATGCAAGATCTGATGATGTTGATTCTATTGTCTGTGCTTGGAAGATAACACACTGGAAGCCACACATGGCTGTAAAACTGAAGCATGCACACACACAAATGGTGAGAGTGTACGTACGTTTATTTTATGTGACATTGTGACACATAATCACAAAAACATCTCATAATGTTTTAGTAAATTTACAACCTTGCATTCATAGCCGTCCTGGGCTGCCTGTGGCCTGCAGGCCGCAGGTTGGTCACCCCTGATCTAAAATAAGCTTTATAAGTTTTTTTTTTTTTTACAAATGCTTCCATGCTACTTGGTATTGAACAAGTCACCTTTTTAAGCTTCAAGTGTCTCTATCTGTAAAATGAGTATGATAACCTCCTTCTCATGGGTCTTTTGCAGAAAGTAAATGAACTCAAGGTGAGAAGTAAGGTTTTGGGATGGCGTGGCTGTCCTCATAATTGTGCATCTCTGAATTCCGCGACTGCCTGCGATATCCTAAGGCTCTGTCTCATCCATCCGGTTGGTCATTGGAACCAGCTCCAGACAGAGTTAAATTATCTTTTAGATGTGGAGGTCCAGCTGCTGGGGAGGCCCTGATTCCCGGCAGTGCCAGGAACCCTATTTTCTCCAAACCGATACTGCTAAGTTCTCACTGGAACCTGCTTTAATTATGAGGCAGTAACACTTAGTGGTTTAGAACACATGTTTTGAAATCAAACTTGGCTTTGAATCACCCTTTTTGCAACTAAATTTGTGACCTTGTTGCGGAAAAACAAACTCTTACATGATCTGGGGTGACGGAGTAAGCCTTTATTACACGCATGGGCCCAGAGGAGACAGCTTCCAAATTCTGGGCACTGAGGAGGGGTCAGGTGGGCGGTTAAATACTTTTGCAACAAAGTGGGGAGGGGAGAGGTCTCGTGGTACAAGCAGGAATGTGGAAGCCAAGACAGAAGCAGAGGGCGAAAATTGTTGGGGGCCGGGACAAAGAGATAGTAAGAGATTAACTGAGTCCGAGACAGTGAATCAACTAGTTAACAGGTGGTCGTCTGGAGCCCTGGAAGCCAGCAGGGAGTTATCAGAGGTCCGGAACAGATAGTCTGGACCCGGGAAGCCAGCAGGGAGCCATCAGGGTCTGATGCAGAGTGCCAGCTTCAATCTCTATCTATATTTTTAAATTTCTACTACAACCTTAGCAAATCTTATTTTTAATTATTGTTAATATATTTTTATCATCATCTGAGGACATTTTTTTCATTGCATTTAGCGAGCGGAAGGGAGAGAGAAATACTGATGTGAGAGAGAAACATTGTTAGGTTGCCTCTTGTACAGGCCCAAATCCAGGGTCAAATCTGCCACTGAGGCATGTGCCCTGACTGGGAATCAAACCTGCCACGTTTTGGTCACAGGAGAACTCTCCAACCAACACTGGCCAAGGCCTCAGAAAATCTTTTGAATTCTCTGAGTTAAGTTTTAATGTCCTCATCTATGAAATAGAGATAATAACAATAACTCCCCCGGTTTACGTGAGCTGGTGTAAGTGAAAGCTCACTACAAATGCCAGAGTTTATACCTCATGTTATTTCCTGGTGCCTGCCCCCTCCCTCAGGCAGCCTGTCCTGATGGCACCAGGAGTTTACCCGTATATTCCAGAGTGGTCATCTCAGAGAGGGAGAAGACTTCTGGGAGGGATGCTGTTTCTATAGCAACCATTTGTTAAGTCTCAGGGGGCCTCAAAACAGGCCTGGGGTGAAGAGAAGACTCATCATGTAATCTGCCTCTGGGTAATTTCTGGGAAAAGGGAGTGCCTCTGGACTTTTGTAGTGCCTGGTTCATTCAGATTGAAATTCTGCAGGTCTGGGCCCATAGAACGAGTTGCCATAGGAACTGCAGGGCATTTAGTAACTGAGGAAGCTACTCCCTTCCACACTGTTGAACCTTGAGGTCTGGAAGAAACCTTGAAGATCATTGAGCACAAATAGGGAAACTAAGGCCAAAAGAGGGAAAGCTTTGCCAAGGTCATTCAGTGCTTCCATTCTATAATGTCTACCTTGTTTAGTGCTTTTTCATGACTTTATTCTTTCAACAAGTATTCACTGAGCAGTTACTATGTGAAAAGCCCTGGTTAGGTACAGAAGATGCAGAGAAAAGTGAAATACAGTTCTTAGCATCTAGGTCAGGTATAATGGTGGAGAGAGATGTATGCCATATAAAAGAAAAACTCCCCTGCTTTTCATACTCACCAACTAAAGGAAAATTCCTGCTTTTCTCTGACTACCTTTGACACGTCTGACACCAGACATGTGGATATCCACGCCAAGCTATTCTCCAGTTCTCCGTGGACACTGACTGGGTGCCCTACAATTTAACTCAATTCTGATACTGTTGACCTTGAGTTAGGGTCATATCCCACAGGTTGAGGGCTCAGTCTCACAAGGCTACTTCAAATGACCATTGCAAGCCCCAAGTTGTAATCTGTATTTCTGATTGACTGGCTATAAATTGGGGATTCCCATGACCTCTTCTCAGGTTTGATAATTTGCTGGACTAGCTCTTAGAAGTCAGTAAAACTGTTTGCTTACTGGATTACCAGTTTACTGTAACAGACACAGCCAGACAGAACCGATGCACAGGATGAGGTGAATGGGAAAGGGTGCAGAGCTTCCCTTTCTTTTCCAGGTACACCAACCACACTCCTAGCATCTCCACCTGTTCATCAACCCCGGAAGCAGTCTGACCTTCTCCAGTTAGGGTTTTCTTTTTTATTAGCATCCATGGAAAGTGGTGCTGAACTTGAGCTTATTTATTTATTTACTTACAGTTAGAGGTCTCTTTTTTTTAAAGGAGGCTTCATTTCATAGGTGTGATTATTCCTTTCTTTTTTCTTTCTTTTTTGTTTGTTTTTATTTTTTGATAACTTAAATCATGGGCCATTAGTGATTGATTTAACCTCCAGCCCCTCTTTCTATCCCCAGACACTGGGAAGTGGAACTGAAAGTTCTGACTCGCTAATTACAGGGTTGGTTTCCCTGGCAACCAGGTCCCATCCTGAAGCTTTGCAGGAGCCCCTAGCCAGCAGTCATCAAAGAATGTCACATCAAATGTACTTACCAGTTTGGAGATCCCAAGGGTTTTAGGAGTTGTTTCCAGAAAATGGGGGTGGGGTGGTAGTGGGGGTGGCAGGGAGTGGAGGTGATGGGGGCTAGAGACCAAATACATATTTCTTATTATGTCACAGCCATGTTTAAAGAGTTCTAATAGGAGTACTAGGGGGAGCATGTCAGGAATACCTGGAGCAAAGTAGGTGTTAGCCAGATAAAGCCGCATTGAGTCAAATGTACCAGGCAAATGGAACACTGTGTGCACAGACCCAGAGGAAGGAGAGAGAAAGCTGGATGCTGATCCTAGAATTTGAAGCAGTTCAGCCTGGCTGGAGAAGAGTATGAAGTGAGGGGGCAGAAACAGATAATCTAAAAAAAAAAAAAGTTGATAAGATCCAGATCATAGAGGGCTTGGAAGGCCTCTCTTGGGGATCTGCTCTTCACTCCATGGGCAACTGAATGACTTTTTAATGATTCTGTTCTAGATGTTCTCTTTATAAAGACTGCCTTTATTAAATATTACACCTATTTGAAAACATCTACAAATCTTTATAGATATAGATAAAGCAAATGGGGCTAAATATTAACAATTATAAACTTTTGTTACTTGTATACTTGTATACAAGTATTTGTTATTAGTATACTTGTAAGTATACTAATAATGTTTATTATACTATTGTTTGGGTAACTTTTTAAAAAAATTATGATTTTGTTTTTGTAACATATACTTTTATTTTATTTATTTTTTTATTGTGGTTCAAGTACAGTTGTCTTCATTCCCCCACCACCATCCCCATCTCCTACCCCTGACCCCACCGTCCCCTTGGTTTCGTCCATATGTCCTTTATAGATGTTCCTGAAAAGCTTTCCCCCTTTCTCCCCATTATCCCCTCCCACCCTGAAGAAGGGAGAGACAATCTGTTGATGGGAGGAACAGCATATGCATACAAGAATGGGGGGAATTGTTGGTGGCCAAGTTTGGAGATAATCCTTACAGAAATGATCAGCAAAGAATTTTGTGGCCAAACATTTGACTACAGAACCCTTGCCTCATAAAAACCACAATAAAATGGGTTTTTAAAGCAAGACTTCTTAGAGTTGCTAAAATGGTAACTGAAGTGACAAGAATAATATAACATAGGTAGCAGGTGTAAAATAAAATGAAGGGAGCCCTGGCTGGTGTGGCTCTGTGGGTTGAGCACCAGCCTGCGAACCAAAGGGTCACCAGTTTGATTCCCAGTCAGGGCACGTGTCTAGGTTGTAGGCTGAGAGGCAACCTATTGGTATCTCTTTTACACACTGATGTTTCTCTACCTCTTTTTCTTTCTCCTTTCCACTCTTTCTAAAAATAATAATAATAAAGACAAATGAACGGAGAAGTATAATTATTACTTTCTAGACTAACTTTGCCCTTTCTGACCTTCTTACACAGATCAATATGAAAGAAGAGAATAAAAACTCAACCAGTCTAACAGGAAATATTTGTGGTAAAATTGGCCATCACAGACAATTTCAGTCTTTAAGAGGGATAGAATGTCTTCAGGAAGTTGCAAAGGACCTGGGGCCAACTTCAGTATTTCCTCCATCCTTCATGGAAACAGCCACTTTTCTTGCTAATTAGAGACTCCTGCAGCATAAATTAAAATTCTGGACTTCTGGTTGCTGAGGAAAAGTCTCTTCCATTGCTAATTAAAATGATTTCTTCCTGCCTTAGAATCAAAATTTTAATGAGTTCCAATTACTTGCTTGAAGATAATAAAATCTGGAATGACTTTTTAATTATTTTGTCTCATATTGAGCAACTGGTATTGTGTTCTTGATGTTCTTGTCAACTATAAAGCACAAAAATGACCCGCTGGTGTCACTGATGTCCTGGAAAGATGGTGGTATGTGGAGGTCACGGTAATTTCCCACCACTTTGCTTTTTCTCATGCTTCTGTCTTTGAAAAAATACCCTCTTTCCTTTCTTTTTCACCAGTATACTTTCAAGACACAGATCGTGAATGCCAAGCTTTCCTGAAGCTTCCAAGGAGAAGTAGTTGTTTTTTCTTTTCATTCTTACGACAACAGCTATTCTTGGCCCATTACATTGTTCATCCCTTTAGGCAGGTGATGCAGCTTTTCCTGTAGGTCCCTCCCACTGGGTTGTAAGCTCTTGAGGCCAGGGGCCAGCACTCATTCAACTTTGTAGTCTTGCTCTTCTTCATTCAGCTCAGCAGATAGCTATTGAATGAATTATTAATTCCTGGGCCAGGCCTCCTTCTCTACTAAGGGAGAAGCTGTGAACTTATGTTATAGTTGCTTGTTCAGCATCTTTCCCTCTGTTTCTAGTAACAGCGTTTCTCCTTCCTGGAGGGCCGTCCCTCTTCCATCTCCCCCAGTTAGAGTCCTCTCCCCGCCACCACCAGAGGCTCCTGCTGCAGCTCTTCTTCAACTCTGCGAGCTGCCCAGAGGTCTTCCATAATGCTTCCTTTCTTGACTGGGTTGGTTGGAGTTTATGGATCAGAGCTGCCACATGACATTTAATTTTATTTTAGGACAATCTGGAACAGCTAGTCCCTTACAATACTTTCAAGCATTTCTTTTAGATGACGCTTAGTCTCCTTGGGTGAAAAATCTGTCCCACAGATTTCTGACCACAGTCCTGCTCCTCATCAAGGTGGCTCTTAGTGAGTGGGACAGGGTTGTGGCTTACACTGTCCTCTTGGCAGTGGGAAGGGAAGGGTTTTTAGAGTTTGTACAGTATCGGCTGATACCAATCCATGACAGTGTCTCCTGTTTTCATGGCAATGTTCTTTGTCCACTAGAGGGATGCTTTCCCTGTTGGCATTTGTGTCTAAAGTCAAAGCTGGTAATACTTGCAATCTGGTTTCTCTAGGCTTGGCAGAGGCTCCACTACTTCCTGGTTGCCAACCGCACCACATCAGTGATGGCTCTAAAACCTCCACTGAGTCTCTGTATGCCCTCTGCTGTCTTCTGGTTCCAGTGAGATTGGGTCTGGACTAGATCCCATTCTTTTCTGCTGAGTCACCCCTAAGCACAATAGATCCCATGGTTGGAGAGCTGGCTCTCAGACTCAGCTACCTTCTGCTTGCCCTCTTCAGGGCCCTGTGGAAGCTCCTGGGTTCCCACATGTCTGAGAGAAAGAGATGGCAGCTTGTTAGAGCTGAGCTCTTGTCTATTTTTGACCATGCTGTACCATTGAGCTTTACTTCAGTGGGGCCAATCCCCAACTTCTATAGACACGGGGTGCCTGGCCCACCAGGAGACTTCCTCCCAGGATTCCAAGCAGAGAGTGGCCACGACCTCTCTGCCCTAATTGTTCTCCAACTTGTCAGGGTTTCAGCCTAGAGAGAGGAGCAAAATATAATGTGATTGTCACTTCTCCACCTCTGTTTCTTCTCGTCTCTGTGCCTTCAGCTCACATTCCATGTTCAAGAACTTTGGTTTAAAAGTGACGGAGTTCTCCTTTACTTCTTCTCTTTTATGTCCTTTCTTTTTTGCCTGTAGTTTTATGGTCTTCTTAATTACACCATGGGAAAAATTCTATAACAAGCGAATGTGAAAAATGGGAAAAGAAATGTAGACTTTCAAACATATTGCCTTGCTTTCAAATGTTAGCGTTCCTTTCTTCGCATTCCTTCTCTAAGAATCTAATTTCTTCTCTGTTCACCTCATTTCCCACCTGCTGCCAAGAAAGGTGGACAGCTTGGCTGACTATGGAGAAGATCAGGTAATGCTCATGTAAATCCACATCAATATTTTTCAAATATTTCCTCTTATACCTTTGACTAAGGAAGCTTAACTAATACAAGCAGCATGGTACACAATTTACAATTTGCTTGTGGATAATTTAATCTTTCCTCTTCGCTAAAGCCTTTCCAGGAAGCATGCAAGAAGGAGCTGATCCGGAGTACAAAGAGAAACAGATGGGACCATCGCATTGGCAGTGAGTGGGATCAGGAGACACAGGTCAGGTTTGGTGAGCAGAAGCTAACCCTTCCTCATGATGCCGTGAATTGCCCTTGGCCACTCTGGACCCCAAATGCCATCTGTGGAGACTGTGGGAAGCAGGGACAAGATATCTGATAATTCTAGATCATTGATAAGTCACCACCTTTGATAGAACTTACCTAAACATGACTAAGATACAAGGCAAGTTGAGAGTTCAGAGTTAATGAATAAAATAATAATTTATATTAGTTAATATAGCTAATAAAATAATTAATAAAAAGAAGTTAATTAACAAAAATAATAAATTTAAACTGATATTAGATAGACACAAAAACAATTAGAAACATCACATTTTTGACTGTGAAAATGATATCTCTCATATGAGGT
The DNA here is from genome assembly GCA_004027735.1 of Carollia perspicillata. Classification (NCBI taxonomy): domain Eukaryota; kingdom Metazoa; phylum Chordata; class Mammalia; order Chiroptera; family Phyllostomidae; genus Carollia; species Carollia perspicillata. The sequence goes on from PVKM010001770.1 coordinate 13,364, forward strand.
TGGATTTGTTGCCCGTTAAATCAATTACTTACTATTTTCTTATGCTTTGGATGTATAAAGTCCTGGAAGAATTATTATAAAGAAGTTTATCATCAAGCTTGGAAAGAAGTAGCAGGACCCTGAGCTAATCAAGAGACCACTGAAGCCAAAATATGAGAGATAGGAAGGTTCTTTAGGACTTTGCTGAGCAGAGGGTCCACCCTGAAACAGCTAGTCAGAATGAAAGGAAGAGATGAAGAGTCAGTGTTGTTAGGTTCTCACTGTTGGAGCGGGAGAAGACTAGAATGATCCCGGTGATAACGGAGGAGAGTGGAGGCACCAGTGTGAACCCATGTTCAGCTGCGTGTTTAGCTGCACACAGATGATTATATAGAGAAATATTTAGGTATGCGTTTACACACAAGTTAATACATGCTCATTTATTTCTTCGTCAAGTCAGCTGAGAAATGGCATCCTAGTAGCTATGAGCACATCCAGTCCCAGATCTCAGTTTCTAATACTGTTTTCCAATAAATGAAGACAGGGTGTCTTGGAAAAATGACTCATTCTAGGATTCAGACAGGAAGTACACAAAATGAGCCTGGGCCTCCTGTAGAACCAGAAAATAAGGAAGGGTTAAAAATATCCACAATGATGGGGCTATGTCAAGGCAACATGGGAGCCGAAAGAAGAGCTTTCAGTGACCCACGGTGAAACAATTTGAAAAACAAATTAAAGCAGTATTGGATTATAACCCAAATTATAAAGTGTCCATGAATCCCTGCTGATATAAACAAACTTTGAATAAATGAATGGAGGAGAATAGACAAATCTCCCACACTACTTTGCCCTCAAGGACTGGAAGCATAACTCCCTACTAATTAAAAGCAGGCTGTGCATAATAACTTCCTTCCAGAGCATAAAGCATGAAAAGGTGGGTAAAAGTAACTTTACAGTGGAAAAACTTGAAAAACACAACCCCAGCCAGGTGAACATAGTTAACATCAGCAGTGATTAAGTCGTGTGCTCTTGATATGATATGATGAGAATGGCACTTTAGCTCTGTGATCTTCCTTCCAAAAACCCACATCCTATATCTAATCATGAGAAAACATCAGACAAATCCCAATCGAGGGACCTTCTATAAAGTACTTGACCAGAACTCCTCAGAACCATCTAGGTCATTAAAAACAAGGCAAGTCTGAGAAATGGTCACAGCGAAGAAGAACTTAAGGGGACGTGATGGATGACTGAATATAATTTGTATCCCAGATGGAATCCAGAAAGAGAGAAAGGTTAAAATTAAGGAAATATGAATACAGTACAAACTTTAGTTAATAATGGTCTATTAATTGTGACGAGCAGTTAACAATAGAACAAACTAGTTGAAAGGTATACATATGGGAATTCTCTGTACTAATTTTGCAATTTTCCTATAAATCTAAAACTGTTCTAAAATAAAGAGTTAAAAATGACTGGTATTGCAACATGTAGCATGGTAGGGAAAAAACTCACTGATAAACTTGAATCATTGTCTCTCTCATGTGATGACTGGGTATGTTCTTTTAATTCTCCAAACCTGCTTATTTATTGTATGGGGTGATAACAGCCATTTCACAATGCTGTGGCAATGGCGACCTGAGATAACGGTGACCAGCACAGGGAAAGTTCTTGATAGTTTCTCTCCTCTCTCTCATCCCTACTCCTCCCCTTCCTTTCCTCCCTCCTCCTTCCTTCCCCTTCCTCCCTTTCTTCCCCCTCCTATCTCTCCCCTCTCTCTCTTTCTCCTTCCCCTCCCTTTCTTCCTCTTTCTCCTCTCTCCCCCTCCCTCCTCTCTTTCTCTTCCCATGCCTTATTCCTCCTCTCTCTCTCTCTCTCTCTCTCTGTCTCTCTCTCTCTCTCTCTCCCTCTCCCTCTTCTTCCTTTTCTCACATTTAGTGACATACAGTGCTCTATAGCTTCACTTTGAGAAAACCTATCCAGTTATGAAAACTTCCTCTCCTTGGTCTTGGTCCCTCAGTTCTGGGTGAGTCATTTGATAAACTAATTCCTGCATTCATGTGTGCAGAGGTGTTCTTTCCTGATATATCTTTGCTTTTGACATAATGACTAATTCCTAACAAGGGACCTGGGGGCAGATGACCCAGGTAGGAGGCAGATGGCTGTCTGCTTGTCCATCTGGCCCCTTCCTGGTGGTAATCACTGCTCTGAATCAGATCCTTCATTAACATGCACAAAAGCCTGTCTGCTGTAGCAGTAAAGGACACTGAGCAAGAGAAGCTGAAGCCTGAGCTTGAGACCCAGCGCTGCCCCTGCCCTGCGGACTTCTGGGGAGTTCTCCACTCCCTAAACCCTGATTTATCCATCTCTAAAATGGGGAAGCAAATGGTCTTGTCACTTTCACAGGGTGTGAGGGCTAGTGAATAAACAGAATAATGACAGCTAAGACTTGCTGAATGCTGTGGCCGAGTGAACTCAGGTCTGCTGGTCCCTCGTCGTCACTCTTACCTGTGATGTAGGACTGCCACTTTGTCATCCTTAGAGGCTCCTGCTGATTGCCTCCTTGGTTGGTGCAGTGGAAATTACCAGTCCAGGATTTCAGCATTGACCAAGTACTTTCTCTATATGACTTCTGCAATCCCCCTCCACCCTGGAGTAGTCAGAGACAGCCTGGGTTCCTACAGTTAAGGATGATGCCACCAAGCTACATGCTTACTATATCAGACAGCTCTAGTCTCCTCTGCAATTTGCTTTTCATTTTTTGTTTTCTTCATTGTAGTTAGTAACTCACTTTCTTGATTATAAGGAAATATTTTTTTCAGTGCCTTTTTCTTCATAGTTGATTCAGTTTTGTAAACGAGTGTGTGACAAATTTGAACATGCATGAAATCACTGGCAAATCTTGTCCAAATGCAGATTCTGGTTCAGTAGATCTGGGATGGAGCCTGAAATTGTGTTTCCAGCAAGCTTCATGTGATGCCAGTGCCTTTGGTCTCAGATCACATTTTGAGAAGGTACTCTGCCATTCATGGATGCACAGACTGGCTGACGTGCTGTGGAGAGTTCTGTGAGCCTTTAACAGAGGGGAGGGGGACATGGAGCATGCACATAGCCTTCTGCAGGCTCCCCAGGTAAGCTGGCAGCAACGCTCAGCTCTTGCCGCTGCTTTGTGTTGCTCTTGGTCCAATGGGTCATAATAACAAAGCAGAAGTTTCCCATCTTGGCATATACAGAGCCTGCTCTCTGTGTTGATTAAACTAGTGCGATAGGGGCTAACTTTAGCAAACCAGTGACTGGGGACGGCATTAGAATTCTCTTCCTGTGGACTTGCTTCAGATTTTGGGAGAAATACACAATGTCAATGAGGGCGGACTCACAGTTGTCTCATTATCCTGTTTCATTTCCTTTGCAGCCCGCAGTTCATCACTGTGTATCAGTGCCTCACTTGGGAGAAGTGCTGAGACGCATTTCTGAAAATTTTGGCTTTTGTCTAAGGCTCTGGCCAAAGCTTCAGGGATTCGAGGTGATTAACTAAGAAGGGATTTGGAGATCACCTGCGGTTTCAATATCAAGGTCATGTCTGACACCAAATAATTAAGAATTTATTCTAGAAATATCAAGGCAATTACAGGCCTATAACATTCATTTTCTCCTTCAACCACCACTCTTTCAAAATCTTCTTAAAATGCCTCCTGGGTAGAAGTTAATAGTAGAAACAGAGACATATGTAGCTCATAGGTTTAGGCTCCACATTTACTCTTTTTTAAAAAAGCTGCGTGTTTAACTTACTTCTTAGTTCTTATCAAATGTTTCTGATTTAAGTCTCCAGACCAGGAAATCAGCACTTCCAAGGGGATGAACTATGCACATGGTTCTAAAGAATGTGTTTTCAATGCCCCAAGTCGTAATCACAGAAAAGAAGGTCTCATGGTACCACTGTGCTTTGATGCATCCAGTACTTAGCGTATCGTGAAGCACACAGAACCTCTCTGTTTCTCCAGTTCTCCTGTGAGCATATGGGTTGTCTTGTATCTTGACCACTGTCCATGTTTCTTGTTCCCTGAAATTCTTTTAAAAATGTTTAAAATTAATTAATTTTTAAGGGGGGGGGTTGGAGAGAGAGAGAGAGAAAGGGAAAATAGTGAGCGTGGGCCTAGGGTTCCGCTTTTATTGGGGTCAAGGGTGGGGTGGGTGACTAGGGTTTCGCAGGTTCATTCTTTATTGAGGAATTTAAAACCAAAGAGTGAGAATTGAAGCGTGGGAAAGGGAAAACAAGTGGTCAGAAGGACATCATCTACAACAAGTCAACCAGAGATGCCCAAACAAAGGAAACTTCAGGGACGGGAAGCTTGGCTCTTCATCTCGTTGTGTAGCTGGCAGTGTGTTTATTGGAAAGAGCTGACTCTGAAGTGGATGCTGTGCAATCAGAAACTTAAAGCCAGTCACTTGCATTACAATAGAGAGCTCCAACTCCCGGGGGCTCACACTACAGGCTTGGATAACAGTGGGGCAGATTCAGGAAAGTCAGAGAAGAGACCCCAGTTACCCATAAAGGTTCTTCCCAGGGTGTGAGCAATGGGGAAAACCATGGACAGCTCTACGGTTGACTCTTAGGCGTCAAGGTCACTCTTTCAAAATCTGTGTGTACTCACTGGTCTGTTCTAAACTTTCTGTGTCTTACCTTTTTTTTTCTTGGTCTCTGCTGCAAGGCTTACATCCTTTTAGCAGACAGACTGTGCCCTGAGCATTTATTTATTTTTTATTGCAGCCTCTAAATAAAGCCTAGCTCCAAGCAGACATTTATTGTTTGCTGGCCAAATGTGTAAGGAATGACAACTAGATAAATAAATAATAAAAAATGACAGCTTTTTGGCAAATGTTCTCTTTGTGGGGCATCTTAAAGTAAACGACTGCTAGCCTTTCTTTGCATGAAATGTCGGTTTAAGTACTCCATATTTTAATTTAAAACATGACATACATTCTTATAACTTTATACTGTGAGGAATTTGAGATAGGCAAACACCAAACCACCAATTATTAAGGAAAAAGACTGTGGGCTTGAAGCCAGATTAGGTGGCTGTGGTCCATTAGGGTGAGTAATATTGTAAGAAGAAACTGGTTTGGAAAGATGGAGGGGAGATGTTTCCTTCGTCTGGGGGTTATTCGTACCAGAGCTGTTAGACGAAGGAGTGAGGGCACACGCAGAATTTCTGCAGAAGGAATACCAGAGATGCAAGAGTAGCCCCTGAAAATCAAACAATCCAATTATGATTCAATCTTTTAATTTGTTGGTTTCATATTTTTGTTGACTAGAAATCAACTGTTCTCTCTGAAGGACTCAGTCTGTTACTAAGAAAAGGTTAATTATAATTTGCTATTTAGAGCCACAGGGAATTGAAGATTTTTAATGTCTCCCTGAAAATAAAGTCTTTTTCTTCCCTTCTCCTTTCCGGTGGAGGTAGAGTCCATTGTATTCTGCTACAGTAAAATCTATGCCTCACTGGACGTTAGCTTTCTGCTGTGCCGTTTAACACAGGCCATGCTTTTAAGCCTGAAGAGCGGATGTCACCTGAGTCAATTAGCCGGACAAGACCAGAAACCAGTACCTGGGAGTCAGCCTTAGACGTGGGGGAGGGTGGCAGGAGAGAACTGCACCTCTCTCAGGCCTTGCTGCTCTGGCTGGGAGTGGTTTAGACCAGGGATGTTCCACTGATAGGTCAGTATTAGTTGTTAAGCATGTTGTAAATAATTTTCCTTGAAGTTCCCCCCCCATCTGCAAGAATACTTCCACATTTTTAATGCCATTTGTGGAAATTATTTTGGCATAGAAAAAGGACTAAGCAATATATAATGTGTAAGCCACTGGTCAGCGGGCCATGATAATTTCACCTAGCATCTTTTTTTTAAAAATTTTAATTGTTATTCAAGTACAGTTTTCTGTCGTTTACTCCCGTCCCAGTCCACGCCCCTCCCCCCAGTGCTCCCCACACCTAGCATCTTAAAGCCATCAAATACAAGACTGTGGCAAATGAAATTCAAGATTTAGCCTTCCCTTGTGAAGAATGTGGACCAGGGCTTGGGAAACTGTCAAGAAAATGTCTGCCTTGACTTGGAGGGAGCCGTCGGTTCTCCGGTTGCTTTGCTCCAGTGCAGAACCTTGCCTTAGTTAATAAGTTTGAGGTAGATGTTTCGAATTTTACTAGCTGTCTCAGTTGGGTGAAGGGGGTCTGTGCATTGGTTGGTATGACTTGAAAACTAGGACCTGAGAGGAAAAGCCAGGAGGCAGCATAGAGAAGGTGTTAACGTTTTGCAGTTCTCAGCAGGAGAGGGAGCCCTTGGAGCTGGAGCTGGCTGAGTACAGGTCTGTAAAAACATTTTACATGCAACACAAACAAGAAACAGTATTTACCTTCACTACATGTGAAGCACTCTAATTACGATTCCATTAACAAACGTGCTGGTATGTGCCCCGTTGGGGGTGGCCAGCAGTTTAGGTTAGAGCCTGGCACCACCGATATCAGCATCACCTGGGCTCTCGGCTCCTCCTCGCATCTGCTGAATCAGAATGTGCTTGTAACCTGACTTTACAGTTAGAAACAACCTTCCAAGGTAAGCATAGTGACTCACTCCCACTTGAAGTCTAGTATGATCAAGCAAGAGTGATGGGACAGCAGACACTCTTTACCTGTAGCTGGTGTCACAGGATGTTGGATTCAGCATCGCAAGTGTAAAGGTTCTGAGACCAGGTCTAGCTGTATTTGAGGGACTTCCAGGTGGTGGGGAAAAGATGGCTTTTGTCACGTGGCAGCTGGCCGGGAGGTGCAGCGCACTAAGCCCATCCCTTAAATCAGATTATCTGCTATTTCCCTTTCGTTATCCTCAAATCAGATTATCTGCTATTTCCCTTTCGTTATCCTCAGTCCGTAGCAAAATTTGACCAAGTATTGTAGCTTTGTCCTAACTGTGCTAAGGGGACTTAGGGATAAAGTCCGGACTTGACGCAGCTGTAACATTTGAAGGAGGGGATTAGTTTCATCACAGCAGTGCTGCCTCCTGAGATGTTCCTGAGGGAAAGGTGAGCCACAGAGAACAACAAATGGGGTCATGAGACCCAGCAGTCCTGGCCCACAGAGGACATTGTCCCGCCCTTGCTGGTGTGGCTCAGTGGATGGAGTGCTGGCCTACGAACAGAAAGGTCACTGGTTTGATTCCCAGTCAGGGCACATGCCTGGGTTGTAGACCAGGTCCTCATTTGGGGACGTGTGAGAGGCAACCTATCTATGTATCTGTTGCACATCGATGTTTCTCTTCTTCTCTTTCTCCCTCCCACCCCCTCTCTCTAAAAATAAAAATAAAATCTTAAAAAAAAAGGCATTCCCCCCCCCTCGAAAACTTCAAAGACTGCTTCTGGTTGCCTGAGAAAGCTGGTGATCCCTCTACCAATAGTCCTGAGCTTTGTGCCTCACTGAGGCTCACACTATCTACAAAGACCATCGATTTGTGGGTAGGTCCTCTTAGGTTCAGAGATACGCAGTTCATCTCTAGCTTTTGCGACTTCTAGCATGACCATGCTTTAAAAAGTTACACATGTAGGAAGGAATTAAAGAGGACATAAAGGAAAGTCAAAAGCTCTTCAACCCCCTGTCCTCCAAACACATCCATTATTGGAGTCAACCTGGCTGTTGTATACTGTTGCCATTAACATTAAACCAGGTGGGACTGTGTAAATGGTAAAACTTGAGTAACTGTTGAAATTCAAGGCCTGCATTAGATTTGCAGCCTCAGTCAATAGCTTCTCACACTACCTCTGATGTCTCTGCTCATTGTCATGAAGCACCAGGGACTGTGACAGGGCCTCTGGGCTCAGTGATGACCAAGGCACTATGACCAAGTGTGGCTACCTGATGGCTGCTCCAATTCTGGGATGGTTTATCATGAAGTAAAACATACTTCAAAGCAATTGCTTTGATGATGAAAATCCACCCCTTCCACAGGGGACTTTGTTTTGTCACCCCAGCTGTCAGACCTGTGCTGTCTAAACGTCAATGACAAAGCACATAGCTGGGAAGGAAGAATTTAGAACATTGTCTGGCAGATCCAGGTTCCCGAACCTGACCATTCTTGGTATGTTCAGATCAGAGCTGGTATATTTTATGTTCCCAGGCTATTATCCATATAGAGACACTTCTCCAATTTGTGCCTTTCTTTGTATCTTAAGTGTCTGATGAGACAAAAATATCCTTCTCTATTCTTAGTATCTTCTGGAACCTCAGAATTTTGAAACTGGGGAATTAATTTTTTTCAGATCAATACGTAGGTCTTTAAAACCCATTTTTGCTCTGTCTGGTGTGGCTCAGGGGATTGAGTGCCAGCCTGTGAATCAAAGGGTAGCTGGTTCGATTCCCAGTCTAGGGCACATGCCTGAATTGCAGTCCAGGTCCCCACTAGGGGGCACCTGAGAAGCAACCACACATCGATGTTTCTCTCCCTTTCTTTCTCCTTCCTTTCTCTCTCTGAAATCAATCAATCAATAAGACTCTTGTTTTGTTTTTAAAGATTTTATTTGTTTTTCAAGAGAGGGGATGAGAGGGAGAAAGAGAGGGAGGGAGAGAAACATGGACCTGTCCCACAACTCAGGCATGTGCCTTGATCGGTAATCAAACCGGCAACCTTTTGGTTTGTAGGCTGGCACTCAATCCACTGAACCACACCAGCCAGGGCTAAAAAAAACCCCTTTTAATATATTGTTTACTCTTGGCAAAATTCTGGTTAAAAGTGGGCAAGATGGTAACCAAATATTTAAAAATATACAAAAGCACCAATTCCAGCTCATTTCAGGAGTGCCACTATATCTCAGAGCAAACCTACTCTAACTATACTTCAGTTCTGAAATCAGAAACATTGGAAAACATAGAAATGAATGACTCTCTTTGTTATGACATAAGACAAATTGTGTTGTGGGAGAAACTAATTTGCTATACAGTACAAAATGTTTTAATATTTATATCTTATAATAAAACCATGGCATGTTTATAAACACTATGAAGCATTTTTACAAGGGGCCACTGCTGACAGCTGAAAAACGCAATAAATATGCACGGACACACTGAGTAGGAAATATACATCTTGATTTTATAATCGTGTGTGCTTTATTTTTTACACAAATGGAATGGAAGTGTCGAATATTTACACTTAACAGGAGTGTACGCTGTGCAGTGTCTCTGTAACCCCAGCCCGGGCGAGGAGAGATTCCCCTCTCTCCCTCCCACGTTACAGCTCGGCAGAGGAACGTTCGTCAGGGAGAAGCACGACACTCTATTGAAAGGCTCTAACGGGTACGGCCTGGTGCACTCAGAAGTGAAGACACACTTAGGAAACACAAATTCGAAAGGGAGAGAAGTTCGCCATCCCATTGGGTGTCAACCTTGCCATTTGGTTGTCCGTCTTCATGAGTTGCTAGGGGGATTCTGAATTCTATCGTTTGGATGATCTTTGTCTAAATCGTCCACCTGTCCTAGCTTGTCCTCAGCTGTTACAAGAAACTGCACAGCTGTACAAGACATGATTTCCAAAGCACACTTTTCAGTGAGGAAGAATATTTACAGACTGGAGTGTGTGGGTGGGTTTCCATCCACATTCATTCATAGCCAATGTAGTATGTGTATACAGGATATACATACCACATATACCATACGTATGCCTAAGTAAAATGTAGATCCACAGAATTCTCTAGGGAGTCCTCTGACAAATCAGTTGTCACAGGAGGTACTCCATATGTTTTCAGGGAAATGTCCCCCCTTCCCCCCTAGGAGTGACAAATTACTATGATAAACTTAGGAACTAGCTTGAGTCCTTGACTTAAATGTTTTTGTACTAATTTGGGCAGGACCAAAACAGGAAAAAAAGAGAGATGTTATTTCACCAGCGAGTCCATTCAATCTCACCAGAGCAATCACCAGTTGAAAAGCAGAGGGGGGCTTCACATAAAAATAGGAAAAAGAAAGCTTATAAATGGGAAAAAAATATGTCTCTCTCCAAATCAAGGCGATGGCATGGCTTCAATGAGAAGGAGGAGTTCTACTGTTGGAATAATTGTTGGGGCCAGCGTCTGCCTTTATTGAAAGGAAGTGTCCTTAGAGCCACAGGGTGGTGCTGGGAGCGGGCTCACTTTGGACCAGCCTCCTGGCAGAGGGGCACCCAGGTGCCAGCAGAGCCCAGAGCATGTGCATCGTCACTGCCAGGCAGTGGTGCAGGCTGGCTCCTGGGCTGGGGCTGCTCCAGGTCAGGACCTCACGCTCAGCTTTGCTTTCTGGGCTGCGTAGGTGAAACGGTGACCCGAAGTAGTCGTGTCATTAGTCCAGCCTATGGACTTGCTGTCAGAATCGGCCATGAGCCCTTATAGGACAGAAAAGTGAAGAAGTAAGGTATGGGAGAGGAGATGATCAGAGAAGTGAGAAAAAGAGAAAGGAGGGTGAAGGAGGGGACAGAGGAATGAGGAGGAGAAAGACTGAGAATAAAGCAGAGAATAAAGAGATGAATAATAACAGGGAGGGAGTAAAGGAGAGTCATAGGCAAGTCAACAACTTAGAGCAGACAGGAAGAAGGGTAAAAGGCGAGGTAATAGAAAGAGCCATGGGGTGGGCTAGAAAGAGAAAGGGGAAAGCAGAGGGAGAATGAGAAGGAACCAGAGGTGGGAGCCAGAGGAGTGGAGAGCCTTTCCCCGGCTTAGAGTCCTGAAGGGCTGGCAGTAGGATCTAAGACAGCTCACAGACACCTGAGTGCAGCTTTGTCGTTGAGGCGGGCTCACCTAACAGAGAGAGCCCACCCAAGTACTTGGGGCTGGGAGGAAAGGCCTGCAAAGAGATGGCCGACAAATCCCAGGGGAGGAGAGTGAAAACAAATGCCCCTGCAATCAGCTGACAAACGGGACTTGGAATTTGGTAAAGCTGAGACCCCCCGTGGTGCTACACATTGTACCAGAGCATGAAAAATAGCACCAGTGACACGATCTGGCACTTTCCCGAAAGGGCCCAGCATGTGAAGGTGACATTGCGCCCCCAGCAAGCCTTCAGATTGGAGAGAGCTCCGGACAAAGTTTGCAGTGTTAGCACCAGTCTGGCCCCAGGCTCCAGGTGCATTTGCACCAGCTGTAATCTGGGTAACTCTCGTGCCATTTCCACACCAGTTGTCAGGTTTGCTGCAAAATACACCAGTTCATTGGAGCCATAGAGACCTCAACATGGGGAAGCGCAAGACAACACAACAAACAGAGGTGTAAGTTCTATAGGAAAAGACTGTCTCACCAAATTTGCCTGGTGATTCTTCAAGCAATATATATGTATATATATTTATATAAATCTACATAAAAAAATCAGTGCAAATGCCAATTCTAATCTGAGAGCATCTACACTAGGAAAATAAATAATTATATTACTACAAAACCAAGGGGTGGTGGTTCAGTTTGATTGTACTCAGCCACAGCAATACTTAATAGTAAATGGAAAGCACATCACAAGACCCGCGGAAACATCTACTCATTAAACGACAGTCCTCTAAATAAATGGTTGCATGCTCAGTTGAGAAACCAAAGAAGTTATCATGGTGGCCTAAAAGTAGAGCTGGGATCAGGAATGGCATTCTGGTGGCAGAAAACTCCCGGGAGCAATACTGATGAAAGTAGACCTCGACCTGCAACTGGCAAGTGGCAAACATGGTCCCATCTTTAACATTCTGAGCAATCTAAGGACATCTTTAGAAATTTAACTTTCATCAGAGGGCAAATACATTGCCAGCCCTTCCATTGGCAAAGGCAGCCTCGAGACTACAAGGTAGGTGCACAATTTTGCTTTTTTGTGTTTGTTTTGGTGACTGCAGCCAGGCAGAGTGGCATTTGCTGTAAGATGAACAACGCCTGCTTTGGGAAAGAGACCCTCAGTCTGAGTTCCGATGTTCTTACTGTGAAGAAGCCCCATCACTGCTGATGGCTCTGTCTCTTGCTCTCCCATCCCAGCCTGCACGCTGGTTTGCTGCACAGTGTGGCAGAGTCCCTGCCAGGTCTGGATGTACCCCAGAAATAAGGCGATGGGGCTTAGTCTGGGCCTGCATAGAACCCAGAGTTGAGTGGTTATTGAGATCACAGAAAAGTCTCTCTCTAAACACCGTGGGCACAGGCAAAGCTAATGTCACCCTCAGCCCTAGCCTAGGGTATAGGCTTCAGGAGGTTTCTTTATCTTTTCCATTAATCATCATTATTATAATTGCTAAAAAATAAACTTGGTCCAGGTGCTGCCCCCAAGAAAGGCAGTTCAATTGGTTGAGCTCAAAGTCGTTAACTGTTTTTTTTCTTATGGTTCTATCTTCTTGCCCTGTACACAGAAACAAGTCCACAACCCTTACTCCCCAACCAGATACTTCCCTTCTCTCTCTCTTCCTCAAAGAAATAGTGCATTGTGGGACAGATCTCGCCATGGCTCTAAGCCATTTCTGGCTGTTATAATAAAACCTCAGTTACTCGTGAAACAGACAGAAAAATGTCCTAATTACTCACGGCTGGCCAAAATACTAGATGATCCTTTAAGAACTGTATGTAAGTAACTAGGAACAAAGTTATTCAACTAGTTGCAGAGCAGGCCCAGGTTGTTTAACAAGAGGAAAGCAAAAACTTCCCTTTAGTTTGTTTGCATGAGTTTGAAAGCCATCAGCTTAAAAATGCATTAACCAAACGTCTTCCAAAAATATCCATGAGGGCAACTCATTCAAGGATGTGCTCCGTGAGAGTGCATCGCTAAGAGGGAAGGCGGATCAGGGGAAGTAAGTCGGGGAGAAGGCTGGGTCAGACTTTGGAAGGAATTCAGATGCTCTTAATGGGTCATTGGCAACAGAAGGGAGAGTGCAACTTTCAGTTCCTGCATTTGATCATCTGCGGATAGTGCATACAGCTTGTCTTTCAGTTGATTAGTCTTTACAAAATATTTCACAAAACTTTTTTAACCTATAGAAATTTGTTTCTATACATTTAATATATTTTTATTGTATAAATTATTCTCATCTTTAGTGCCTTCGTTCACTTTATAAATGGCAAAATAGACAATAAACAATCATAAAGCTAACCCCAGGTAGAATCCTCTCCTTTCAGTAAGGTCAGTCCTCCATACACTTGCACATTTTATGAAATGCTCGTCTTTGCAGATGCCAGTCAAAGAAACTACATGCTTATCCTTCCCTGATATTATGCCGTCTCCAAAGGGACTCCTTTCTGTTCTCCTTCTTTCTTTCTTTTGCTTGATAAGAAATCAAAGGATGTGCATAGTTATAAAATTCGAAGTGGACCAATTACAGATGTAGGTAATGGGAAGGTTGGTGAAGTTCAAGTGCTGGCAACTTTTCTTTAAAGCAAAAAACACAGAGAGCTCAGCAGCTAAGTCAGCTCTGGACATCTGCTGGGTGAGGAGGCTGCCCAGCTCTTGGGCACAAAGCCCGTCAGAGGTTCATCCCTACACCTGGCCCCTTGAGCAAACCAAAGCCTTCCTGCATCCTGCAGTGTCTTCTGTCCCACCCTTTGGCCCCTCCGTTTCCTTCATGGCTTCACACAGTTTGTGTTGTACATTCATAAGAATTCACATTGACTGCAAAAACATAAATGCAACAAAAACATAAAAGCCTCCAAGTAGTATATTATATATATTTTGCTCTTCTAAATGCTCTTCTGTCGTTGTCAGAGGTGCGGTAGCTAATTTATAACTTTTCCTTTGAGGGGATCCAGATGAAAGGCCCAGACTGCTCTTCAATAACAAGCTTGCACTGGTTATATATATCTTCTAAGGTGTCTCCTTGGACAATAGCTAGAACAGAAGCAAACGATGGAGTTAGGGCTCCTCATCAATTACACAGCAGAGGCTCAAAGCAGTGATGCACAAACTCGTCAGGAAGCTTAATATTACTTTTCATTAGTAAGAAAAAGCAGAAAATGTCCTAAAGCAAGGTCACATCAATGATTAAAAAAATGCTTTCAAGGCATGTTCCGGATCAGCAATAAATGCATCACAGTCTTTCTACTTTCTACATGTCCGTCCATTGTTCTGGCCAATGAACCATTCACTTATTTACATTTTATGGGGGTCGACCCTGGGCTGGGCCCTGTGCTAGGTGTCAATCAATTCTTCAGATTGAGCTACCCATTTATCAAAGAAAGGCAGCCTTATATTTTTGTATTATACTTTGTCAGGGACAGACATTTAGATATTTTAGACACAGAGAAAATAATGACATTTTTGGAAGAAACTTTAGTTACGTTCCTCAACCCCCAAAAGCTTTATAAGGAAACCCCATTCATTCTTTAAGAAACAAGTAAAATGAAATTTTACCCTATATACTCATATTGAGAATATCCTATGGTAACTACTTATAAGAAACATACATAGGACGGAACATAAATGAACTGCTACACTGTGTGTTACCTAAAATACCAAGTCAGTTAGAGTAGATTTGAGTACATTTCATCATCTCCTTTAAACCAAAGCTGTCTTGTAGCTAGATCTCTAAAACACGTCAGCACTCTCCTTATGGCAGAACTTAGACATAGATTGCTGTTGAAACGTGGTTTAGATTTTCAAAACACTTTTCAGAATATAGTGATTACTGTATTTTACTCCTGAATATAAGCCACTGTCAAATACACATTGTTTTGCTTTGATGGTCCTACCTAGATGCTCTTTCAGAATGAAATATACCTCATATCTTTGTTATTGATTGCAATTTTACTTAAGATTATTCGATTCGGTATATTTGAAAACTGCTAAGCCACCGATGTTTTTCAATTCTGAATAAGATAAAAAATATCTAACTTCACATAAGGTAATTCAGGAGGAAAGTTCGTGTTTTCAAACTGTCTATTGCAGGGCAAATCCCACAAATGTTGCTTACTCTTTATATTTGATTGATGTTTCATACAAATATACAAGAGAGAACCCAGAATACATAAGACAAAAAAAATCTTCCTTTATTCCCTAATCTTCAAGTTTCCAAGGAAATATTTAAAAAAGAAAGAAAAAACGTTTTGCCTTAAGACTTGAAGGGGAATTCATTGAAACAAGGGAAGTGGTTTGTTTTTTTTTATGCGTAAAAAACTTTTTTATTGTATTTTTTTCTAGTACCATTTAGTTCCCTTATACTCCTCTCCCCACGTGTTTTAAGATTGCTGTTCACGTGTGCTAATGAAGAGACAGACCCCCGGTCACTGAAGCAGAGGACGGCAGCTCTGAGATTGCTTCTCAAGGCTGACTGCTTCGGACACTACACATTTCGAGGCCTAAAAGTTTATTTTTCGAGTTTTCTGATGACACTAGGGAGGTTGTTTAATGAAGTATCAATGCCTAAGTTATCCTTAATAGCAGGAGAGAGCTCAGAGGCATCTGCTGTCGCTGGTCTGGGATAGGGCCACTGGGAACCTGGAAACTGGCTGCAACTTAACTCAGAGAGAGAGCCCGGAGTCTGAAGCCAGTGGGTGAAGCAGAGGGGGACCGGGGGTTCTCAGCAGGAAGGTTTTAGGGGCAGATATACTAGGCCCTCATTTATGCCACATGTTAGGCAATTTTTCTTTTTTATCGCAGTTCAAGGATAAATGAACTTCCCTGTACTAGACTTATTGGGGTGATCACTTTGTAGTTATATAAATGTCTGGCCACTATGTTATACACTTGAAACTAATATAATATCGCACAGGGTGGGACAGAAGCAGGTTTATAATTGTGAGTACACAAAACACAGTTTATTCTTGTTTAGTAATGATTATTATATTATTTTCCATATGAACACCTGTAAACCTATTTTTGCCCCACCTGTACGTCAACTGCAATTGAAAATTAAAAAAAAACAAAACAAAGCAAGAACTTACCTGTAAAATATTCTCCAAATTCTTGTTCTAGCTTAATTGCACGATCATAGGTTTTCTTGGCCTGTTCCTCTGTTAGACGCTTGTTCATCTCCCTGCGAAAATGAAGGTTTAGTATTAGACCACACAGGGACTATCCACAGCCTGAAAAATTAAAATGTCTGGCAGAAATGAATCCTGCAGGAAGCCTAGTGTAATCTTAGCAGCAGCTTCCTAGTTTTCATTTGGAGCTCCTCTTGGCTGGAATAATTTTAGCAACAAGGACTCCCTCCCAGGGAGTCCACTCTCTTAGAGGGCCGTCGCTGGGTCCCCACATTGGGTTGAAGCAGAATCTCTCTCCCTTTGATTTCTAGTTACTGGCCCTGTTCTGCCCTCTGCGGTCTCACAGGGTAGAGCTTCCTTCCTTTATGATAGGCACCAGGGTCTTTAAATCAAGCCTTCCCGTGTCCCTTGACATTTCCACTCCTTCAGAATAAACTGTCCTACTTCCTTGACCTATTCTCTCCTTGGACACGATTTCCAAATCCTGACCTTTCTGGTCACCCTTCCTTGGTCTTTATTGTAGTCTCTCTTGAGCTCTGTTAACTGTGGGCCGTAGAAGTGAACAGACTCTTCCAGGGGTGGTCAGCGGGAGAAGAGATGGCTAGAGGGACGGCACATCACAACACTGGGGACCTCATTACATCCGAGAGAACATGACTTGACGTTCTCAGGTCCTGACTGCACAGAAGGCTCTGATTTCTTGACTCCCCCATCCTCCCCAAAGACTGCTGCTCATCTTCAATGTGCAGCTGGAAAACATGTGGAGTGGAGAAACACAGAAAGTGCTTCCAAAGAATTGTGGGAGATGTGACAGGCCTGTTAGGCATGTGTGTCTTTCGGGCTGAGGGGCATTCTGCAGCTCTCGCTGCTCAGCTTCTACAAATGGCAATTCACGTCTGTAGCGGCCCTGAAATTTCTCTGTTTTTATAATCAAATGGAACCTCAAGGAGCTGCTGGAGAAGGCTTGAATTAAAATGAACACAGAGAATGTAACAAAAGCACAGGGACAAAAATATTTTCAAATAGCCTATAAGCAAGTAATGTCAAATAGTGAGCCAGGATAGATGGGCTTGTTTAGGAAGAATCTCCAATGTTCCCTTTGTTTATTTTTGCTCTGATAGAATGGGCTGTAAAGGATTGTGCCTGAGATTCTCTGCCTCTTTCTTCTGTCACCATTGGTGTACCATTAACCGTATGTAAGTGCTATTTAATCATTGTACGTTTGTGGAAGTCCAACCTAGTCTCAAGGACAAACTGAGGTGAGAGAAAAATGGAAAATAACAAACCTACTGATTCCTAACCAGTGGCAGCTTTATCTTCCCATGTCCTCTGGTGTTAGTTTTTTTTTGCCTACCAAATTGCACTTATTAAATACAAATTGTCTTATCTTTCCATTTTTTTCTTAATCAAAGTCATTTTATTAATCAAAGGCTGCAATCACTGCCTCTGATGATCATAATATTATCAGTGCTACTGCACGGGGCTGAGAGTCCAGCCAAGAGCAGAGACATTTTAGTTGAGCCATCAGGATGCAACATGGATGCACATGAATTTTGGAAGCATTGCCGCCATTGCCTGCCACTTAGGAAGCCAGAGGTCTGGGTCTGGAACGTGTGGTCTTAGTCAATTCCTTTTTTCAGAGCAAGTAACTGAGCTCTTCTGAAGTAGTAAAGAGACTTGCCTAAGGTTGTACATTTAATAAAGAGTTAATCTAATGCAAGAACTCAAAGTTCTTGTTTTTTTAATCCAATTTTTAGTCCAACAGGATTTCCATCATGCTAACTCTTTCTTTCAAAAGAGATTATTTGGAAAAAAAAAACAACTCAAGGCAGACATTAGCATGATTCTAGACAGGATGCTGGTAGCTACAATAATGAAGTAAAAAGTTCCTGAATTCTTGTTGTTGAAATAAACTCATTTAGTCCTGAGGATGGGTGTTTATAATCCTCCTCCCAAGCAGCATGGGCCTTAGAAGTTGTGAGAGGTTGTCACTCTTGGGTGCAGAAGATACTGGGCTAAATCAAGGGATACGTTCTACAGAAAGGCAGAGTTTTGCTTTGGATGTCAAAAAATCATGTAGCTCGGAATCTTCCTTGACTTCTCTGGCACATGCTAGTCTGTTTTGTCTGGATTACCTTTGCACTTTTTGTAGCAATGGCTGAATTTAGGATTCTAATTCTCCTATACACGAAATTTGCTTTGTCTGTGGCCTAACCTATGAGTTTTTTGAGGGCAGAGACCATGCATGGCTTATTCATTAGCACGTGGCAAGGAGCCTGACTCAACACAATGAATGAACAGGTGAATGAATGAATGAATGAATGAATGAATGAATGGACAGCTAAACATATAAATATAATTCTGTTGCAGTGGAAGACAGAAGTGAATACAGGCCATCATGGGAGCAAGAAGGTAAAGGCAGAGGTGAAGAAACACAGGAAAGTTTCTCATTGGCATGGGGTAGGGCAGGGGACAGAAGTCACAGGTGGCACACTATAAAAAGAACATCTCTTCCATACACACTCCTGATTTCATGCATCTCTGGAGAGTCAGCTGTGTGTGTGCTAATGAGCTCAATGGTTTGATGCGGAAGATGCACTTGAGAAATAATGTGTGTGATGATGTATCAATGCCCAAATGTGACAGCAGCCATGCTAGTGTTCCAGCTGACCTGGCCTTCACTCTCTCTGGGGAGTGAGCAATTCAGGACGGCTTTGCTCCTGAAGTAAAACCCTTGGAAAACAGTGAACTGGAAAGTAAACATGCAGCATTTACGAATAAGGGCACATTAGTTGGCACGTCACCCTTACTGCTCTAGAGACCTATGGATGTGGCTGCAGCCACTTCTGCCAGATTCACTGTCCTCAGGGAGGAATCCAGCCTGCAGAGTGTTTAATTTTCCTTGGTGATAAGTGGCTGTGACAATGCCCTACGGCAAAACTAAATAAGTCATCTCATAGCTGTGGAAGGAAGTAGACCTTCTCCTGCTGAGCACCAGATGGGACCGTCTCCCAGTATCCCGGGGAACCAAATGTGCAACTGCTGTTCCTCCCTCAGGCTTCACTCCCTGGGAAGCCATTTCTCCTGCTGTGTGTTGATGACGTGAGACTTATTTTTCTATTCATAAAACAGGCTTTTAAGATGCTGTTCCCAGGATGTGAGGGTCATTTTTCTATTCTTCTTATTAATGTTAGCATTGCTAACAATATTTATGAGGCTCTTTACAGATTATAAATTACTTTTACATAATGAAATCTGTAGTTGCTTAATTCATTTTGTGCAATGCCCCACACAGCGTCCTATATGAGGAGAAACTTACTACATGCTATCAGGGATAATATGATCAAGAACCATTATTTTATTGTCAACACATATTTTTCCATGTGACATCTGTGGGCAAAGCTCCTTATGTTAAATTTTAATACCTACATTCATGAAATTCATGAGGCTGAATTGTGGGCAACCTCCTGATTTTATTTTTTCACCCTGGTAAAAACTTTGACCGTCTTTTATTTATGAGAATATAGTCTGCTTTTAAGATATTGCTCTGGCAATTTCCAGAGTCCCACATTGTATTTATTTAATTCTCTTAGGTTGCAATTCCAGCTACTGGAACTTGTTTCATTTCTTCATCCTCAGAAAGACAGCAGAACAGTCAGCTGATATCCTCTGCAAGTAACTGCTCTCACCTCCGGGATTAAGTAATTTCTTTGATCTTTCCATGACCACTGTTACTGCTTTCCAGCACTTTGTGGTTCACTTCTGTAACCTGTCAGATACTCTGAGGTCCCAAGGCCCAAATGGAGGCAGATTTGAGAAAAGCTCTCGCAACAGACACACTAGCATTAACTCTTGCAATCTCTTGGAAAAGGAACTGTACTGTTCATGTGTTTCATGGTGATAAAATAGCTTTATTCCAATATAATAAAATAACTTGAAATATTTTATAGCAATAATAGCTACTAGTTAATGGGTGCTTCCTATATGCCAAAGACTGTACAAAGAACTTCGCATTCATGATCTTGTTTAGCTTTACACTAGCTCTATGAGGTACGCGCTCTTAATGTGCCCGGTTTAGAGGTGAGGACCTGAAGGTCACAGACTGATCATTTGCAAATCACAGAGACAACCCTGGCCTGAGCAGTCTTCAAGTCCCTGCTCTTTGTCTCTCTGCTCTGCTACCTTTATGGCTGCTGGAGCCTCGCTTCTGTGAGGGAGTTGTCTATAAAGTAGTGCCAACAATTTCTATCAAATTGCCTAAGAAACTAGGTAACTTTATCGTCAGATCAGAAATATCTGCCCAATTTATTTAGCGAATTTGAAGGAAGATATTTTACAAGTCCCCCGAACAATAAAATAATAAAAAAATCATGCATTTTCCCTTGTTCATAAATGCATACAAGTATGGAGCTGTTGGTTTAAGTAGTAGGTATTTTACTGCCAAACCATGAAGAAACTCCCTAGTAAGGATAATGGTCTATGTTCATGAGGTTCTAATTAAGGAACGTAAGAATTCTACGACACAACAAAATGAAATGTCAATGAAAAGCGTCCAAAACATTGTCCGCTCCTTCCATAAGGACCCACACATTTAAAAAGATTTACCAGTGGAACTGATCTCACAAGTAAGAAACAATTCCAGGATGATACTACCTATCATTTGGAATACAAAACCAAACGACCAAACCAAATTAAATCAACACACCTTCAAAACAACACAACAACAAAACAAAACAATCACCCACACAAAAAACAACTTGTGAAATGAAAATAAAAGTAAAGAAACAATAGTGAAGACATTTTAAGGAATCACTGACATTATGCCTGGAGTGGCTCAAGAACTTTAATTTAGCTTTAAAAAAAGGGAATGCTTAAACAATCAACACTGGCATCTCCCATTGGTAAGCATTTGTGACAGAACTGTTAACGGTGTGCTGTGTTGTGTGGAACAGGGGGCCAGATGAAGACCTCCAGTGGCCTCCACTTACATGAGAGGTTCCAGAGACTTGGGCTTAATGAAGATGGCAATGGGATAGAGCTGGGCAACTTGTAACCGCTTGATAGCATTTCCTGATACGTCTAGTATACAGTGTTTGCCCTGGTAGAAAGAGAAGAAAAATATGGAGTTAATCCAGAAAAAGTGATCATAATGCAACACCCACTAAAAATAATGTAAGTGTGTTCTGGGGGAAGAGAAGGGATGATGGGTTTCTGAGGGTTGAAAGGATCACTGCATACACAGGTAATCAATCACTGAAAGCTTGCCATGACATATTTATTGCCCCCTTGCTAAGTGTCTGCCACTGGGACAGACAGTCTGCATGTGTTATCTCAGTTAACTTGTTTTCTTAAATAAAAGACCTGGTGCTTTGAGCAAAGAAGACATGTAGCCATGTGGAATGTGACTGTGTCTATTCTCATAAAGCTCATAAACCATCTCTGAAGACAATGGTCAAGAAGAAATTCTCAAAGCTATGAGGTAGGTATTACCAACCACATTTTACAGAAGAGAAAACTAAGGCTTAGAAATATTAACTAACTTGCCCAAAGTCCCAGTATTAGGAGGCCTGAGACACAAGTCTTGAGCACTCACAGAATTGTTGGTTGGAATAAACAGACACCTTTTTGTCTCACCCTGCCTGATGTTAAATTTGGAGGCATGGTAATCACATGACTTTAGAACAACAGCTCCATAAACATTTGCTGAGTGCTCATATGTATCCTGACTTTGAAATGCTCAGTCTAGCAGAAGACACCCACAAGAACAGTCACCTTAAATATTATATCTTGAGTGCTGAGAGAGAGGCGTGCACGGGTTATGTAAATTTCTTGTTTGTTAACGAATAAAACCCTATTACATTATAGCACACTTCATTTAACTTGGCTTCCACTGCAATGAGTGCTCAGAGCAAGAAGTGGCTTTACAGAGCATTTCTGGAAAAGTAGACATATTCACCACACATCATATTCTACCTCCTGGAGAGAAATGGCCTCATTACCCTGATGCCACCAGAACTTTACAAAACAAGAGAAAAAGCTTAGCATGTAGATAGAAACAGTCCTAAATCAACAATAGGGAATAAAAGCTCATCTATAATACTTAAAATGAAAATGAACAGAGTCCATGAATACTTGAGAAACAGTGTACAATAGGAGAAGCACACTGAGATGGCTCAAGCCTTTGTCACTTAAGCAATAAATTCCAATTTTGCTCTCTGTGAAGTGCAGCAGCTACATGAAATTTCTAAGTGCTATTTGATTACTCACCAACCAGAATATTTCAAGTTAACAAAGGTTGTATCTATAAGTTCAAAGAGGAAAATAGTTACAGTTACCCAGGAAACTGATTACAGTGTGATATGGATGCAACTTCTTCATGTATTCTTATATGGACATTAAAATTTCTTATTTAATTTTTGTACCCATACATGAGCAAGGGGAAGACAAGGATGTATCAAATGAATTCAACCCAACCAATATCAACCACATCACAAACTCTTAACTCTGTTTTTTTCCTCCTATGAAATTAATCCTCTGTTGACAGATCAGGATCCCTCTATAGGCAGATCTGAAAGCCACACTCAAGTGCCCTCCTATCCTATTCTGTTTTGAATGTTCTCTCCTTTTCCAGTTCCTTACAATTATCAGCAGGAGGGCAACACAGCATCTATACCTCCTTTAAGCTTGGATTTTGCCAGCAGCAGACTAGGCAGTCCTCCTACCTGCCTACGCTTCCATCAGGAGGATCTTAAGTTTTCAGGGAGATAAGATGTTAACGCCTGCTAATAGCAGGAATTGAGAATGTCGGTCTAAGCAACCAAGAGTAATGAAGCTTCCTTAATAAAGTCAATGTTGTTTACTGGGACCAAAGTCAAGGACAAAGTGAATCTTCATAAACTTTAAGCTATTAGGTGCCTTTAGGTTTATACTCCACCCATTCCCCCTCAAGTCACTCAGCTTATTTTACTGACATTAGAACAAAGACTAATGACCATGCTCAGGTCTTAGAAGGGATATTTAATCAAAAATTTCCACTGTAACCAGGAAAGAGTAATGACCAAAATATACAGTTTGCCACCTGTGACCCTTCTTCGGGGAGGTGTGAGGTGATTGGTGGACGTACCCGTTCTGCCACAAATCTCACGGACTGCACACTGGTCCCATATAAGTTGTCGTTGTACTGGCCAGCTTCTATAAACTTGTGCTCTTGGATGTCTTTCTCCATTTGCTCTCTGGAAATGACAAAGTGATAGTCTCTGCCATCCACCTCATAGTCACGCTTTGGCCTTGTAGTATCTTTATAAAACAAGAAACAATAAAATGAAGGTCATATAGGTATACTCGTAAACTTCTTTTATACTTACTTTCTTTACCACAGCTCCAATATAGGTATATAAAAATATATAATATGAAGCCCATAGTAATAGGTACCAGTCATAGCCTCCTACTAGAAATAACTATAAAGCTAGACAAAATATATGGAAAGCTATTTTCAAGCGCCAGACAACAGGCAGTGCAGGGCTGTGATTCTTGTAAGAGAAACACATAAAGGGAAATACACTCATCCACTTTCATTTTTAAATGGAGAGTCTAGAGGTCATAGAGTGGTCCCAGAAAGGTCACAATTTGGAAGGCTACTCTAGACCCATCTTCACCAAGTCATCACTGGAAGAAGCTGATCTGTAGTAAATTATTACCTGCTAGAACAAAAATTTAATATTTTATAAAGTAAAATAACAAAATACAGACTCTCCGTAATATAGCATTACAATGTCCAGAACACAATAAAAAATTATGGGACAAGCACTGAAGCCAAAAAATGTGTCATGTAACCAGGAACAGAAAAAAGGACATATAGTGTAAATATATTAAGGAATTTTAAAAGATGTAAAATTAGATCATCACAGTTAAGGTGGGACTGAAGGTCATCAACTCTAATTATGGTGAGAGGTGGCTAGACTTCTTTGTAAGAAGAGAAGGGCAAACAATCTCTTAATATAAATAAAAAATGTTAATACATTTCCAATCATTGACTTAACTACGCTATTTCTAGAAATCTATTTTAAAAATTATCAAAACATATACAATTTTATCCTTAAAGATATTCATTTATATTAGTTTATAGATTATAAATGAGTATAACATTTAATTATAATTCATAATAGTGAAGAGTAGAGAAAAAACAAAATACACATAAAGGAAGAATGCTTAATTATGACATAATAATAATTTAAAATAGTTGTATAAAAACTGAAATAATATTAAGCAAAAAAAATACTGTATATATCTAACATGTTACCCAACCACAGAAGAAAATGCACATATTAGAAAGAATGAATAGATGGAAATCTAAGAAAATATTAGCAATGATGTTATCTCTGGGTGCTATGTGGG
The DNA here is from genome assembly GCA_004027735.1 of Carollia perspicillata. Taxonomy (NCBI): domain Eukaryota; kingdom Metazoa; phylum Chordata; class Mammalia; order Chiroptera; family Phyllostomidae; genus Carollia; species Carollia perspicillata. The sequence continues at coordinate 37,668 of PVKM010001770.1, forward strand.
ACTCTGTATGTTTTTTACTTTCTTGCTTTATTTTTAGCATTTTCCCAGTTTTGTACAATGGTCATGTGTTTATTATCATAATATAGTGCTATTAATTAAAAAAAGAGTAAAAGAAGGGTGCGCAAGGTTGACGAGAAAATAAAAGTCATGCTGAAGGACTGTTTTTTCTTTCCTTTCAGAAAGGAGGAACAAAGCAGAAGTTCCTACGCCTGGACTAGGATTCGACTTGACCATCTCTATCTATCTAGACTCTTCCTTGGGACAGCTCCATGCAGGGTCTCCTCTCAGAGCCTCACAGGGAACGGCTTCCTGAGAGACGGCAGTCATCCCAGTTCCCTCTGTCCATGTGCTGCGCACATGCAATTCCTGCCACTTTTGTGCATTCCAGGTGACATGTGCAGTACTGAAATGGAAGAGATGCTTCAAAGCAGAGAGCTTAAAAAATGTAGAGTGAGAAGGAAATATTTGTTGGGGTCAGATTTAAGAGGTCAATGATCTAATACATTAAAACTTTCTGGTGGGTCTGCCTACATACACAGAGGGCGTCTATGCATTGCAATGTGACAGTGGGAGTAGAGATGGCGGTGGGTGAATGGGGGAGTATGGTGGGGTGGAAGCAGGGAGAGCAGATAGGGTTTTACAGGGCTCTACTCTGAGAGACTAGGAGGCTGATAGTTGTCCATAATGACAAGAAAGATGAAAAGTCAATAATGGTCTCGAGGGTAGGCAAATTAAAGGTGTATATATCTGTTTGTCTTTATCCTCCCAACACCTGGGACTCTTAAACACAGGGGAAAAGCTCTTTTATTTTTGGATTCACACATGGCCCTAAGAAGTCATCTTGAGATGCGTTTAACTGATGGCTTTGTTTCTGATCGCTCTTATTCAATGGGAAAAGACGCTTCAGTGGCATTTCAATCAATACGTAAGAACATGTTGGTACCTATCAATAATCCTGTGCAATCTTAAATGCTATTGCAGTTACAAAGAAAGGATTCATTCTGCCTTCTTGGGGAGCACAATCAGATTGGAGAGCATACTGTACTCACTAAATAGAGAACAATATATAAGCAGAATAGATGAAAATGGGCAGAAAAAATGAAATAAGATGCTGGGATAAAAGGTAACACTGATAGTATTTGAATCAGTGGAGAGACTATTGGAGGAACAGACATATGTTTTATCATGTCAAAAGGAGCCAGGCTTTTTTTTTTTTTTTCCAGAAAAAAGAGAAGAGTTACTTACGAGGCACACAGGAGCCAAATTTGTCAGGGAATTCAGATATCAAGTCATCGTTGATCCGATCCTTCATGGGGCCCAGGATGATCACTGGCCGGGTGTAGTTTACTGCAGAGGGAAAGGAAGGTGCAGATGAGGAGAAAGACAAGGAAACAGTTGCAGAGCTGCCCTTTAAGGGTGGTTCTTAAAGCCAAGTTGCTAAACAGTGAAAACTGCGGGGGGCATTACTCATTGGATAAATTGCCCACACAGCCCTGCATGGGGAAATTGATGTTTAACATTCAGTGTGTTTGTTGGCGGTGGCTACTCTCTGGAATTTATTAACAGGCAAAAGCAACAGCAGTGCCTGTCAATGAAAAGAAGCACTCAGAGGGGTTTTGCTTATTCGTAGGTTCTGCCTATACAATGTCAAAACAACTACTGAGTGCAGTCAATTCAGTGGGAGAAACAAGATTCCAAAGCAGTTGTTTGGCCATTGTTTAGATAATGATTTTAAAAAGTAATTGTTAGTAGACATATCAACTTATGTTTTTATAATTTCTCTTTCTCAGCTCAAAACACTCGTTATACACTGTGGGGTTTTCTCAATTCCTTTGCATTGCGGGGTTAGAAGGAGCTCCCAAGTTCATTTGGTCCAACTCCGCATTTGATGCTTGCATTTTCTCTGCAATATAACAGCCATTGGCTTCAGTGTAAATGCCTCCAGGAAAAGGAAATGCAGGCTCCTGGAGCAGCCCACAGGTGAGCTGGATCTTAGGACAGGTCGGAGAGAAAGCCCCTCTCAATACTTGAGTGGTCTTCAGTCTCCTGGGAGATTTTATCTACAACTGGGGCTCTTGAGTGACTTGAATATGGTCCCTCCTGGCAAGGACCCCTCATCTAGAAGGACTGCTCCCCGCTCTTGGGAGCTCTCACTGCTCATGGTCAGCAGTGTTTGCTGGTGATAGGGCAAAGGAGAGAGCACGTGGTCTGAGGACAGCTGAGTATTAAGCAGAGTTCATTTTCTTCATTCCCTCACTCTTTCCCTCCTAGAATGGTGTCACCTGTTGTGGGCTGGACATCAGGAACCAAAGCATGCTGGGGAACTTACTTTCCTGCCTTATGACAGGCTCATAAGAAAGAATGAAGTCTTCTTGCCCTCCTGAGAAGAGAAGAAAGAAAAATTACAGTGAACTAACAACCAGTCATATACCGTAGCTACAAGCCCTGCTCTGAAATGCAGTTAAAAGACACAGTTCAGAGTTAATTTCCCTTACTCTCTTCTTGAACCATTCCAAAAATCCCTTCACCTTCATAAAACTGTTTAGCTCTATTATAGTGCCAGATTATTGATAGTCATACCACTAGGGAAGGAATGGAGGCTAGTTAGCTGTCTATAGTTCATCAGGGCAATGACCTACGAGACTGCCTTCTGTCTGACACTGAGAAATGGGGGCATCATGGACTCTCCACCAAGTGTTACTTCTTAAAACACAACTGTCTGGTTCAAGGACAGGGTCCATCCAATAGTTTGCTGCTACATTATCAGAATTTCTGGACCTTTTATTTCATCTTCTATTTTATTTTCTAAAGAAGCACATTATTCCAAAGCAAGTGTCTGCTTGTTTCGTTTATGATACAAAAACTTCATCAACATATACTACAGGACACTGAGGATTTTACTCCAATGTTAATTTGTCTGGAAAATGCTGGCCAATTCAATAAGATGAAAAATCGAGGAGTCCCCTGAGTCACTGGTGATAATTGCCATTAAATCTAGCCTTGAAACTTTGGGGGAAAGAACCAAGAAAGGCAATGCGGTGAAAGTGTCAGCCCCTCCAATGTCATTTGCTAAGCTTTCTGATTCATTGTGGGCCTCGAGTCAACACATAACCATGGAAGGGAAATTGGTTTCAGGCGATTATTTTTTTTCAGTCATCTGTTTTACCCAGTTAATGACCTGGGCGTGAGATTAGGCTGACTCAGTCGCAAACCCAGAAAGGTCCGCTCTTTTGTTTGCTTTAGGCCTAGGACTGACTCTCCTGTGGCGGGACATAGTTTAGGGCTGTTGAAAAGAACTTCCTGTCTGTTGTGTTATAAAGGAGGTATGTGACGCAAGGTGGTTTTTCCTGAAACCAAAGGGCAAGGAATCTCCTTGCTTTATCTCCCCATCACCTGTCCGGCTGTCAGTGCCACATGTTCCTCCTTCAAGAGCCGCAGCACCAGAACAGGTGTGTTCATTTTGCCAAAGGAGTTAATATCCCAGACAGTTTGATACTAACAACTGATCTGGGGACATGAAGCAGTACGTGGATAAAGCTGTGATGTACAGATGTCTTCCCTGGAGGCTGAGTGGCTGGGGTTGGGTCATGGTGTGTTACATTTACAAGCATGAAAAATGGCCCCTGGCCTCAGTTGCCCTTTACCTCACCCTCAAGCAGGGCCCACTCTCAGAATGGCACCACTTGGCCAAACTGCCTCCTGAGGCATGGAGAATGGGCCTGCACTTCCACTGAGATGTGTCTGCTCATGGCTTCCCCAGAAGTCTTCAGGGGACACTGCCACGTCTGGGCAGGGGTTTGGTATGTGAAGAAGGCAGAGTTGCATTTTTTTATTTAGGAAAAATGATTCATTTTAATAGACAAGACTACTGACACTTAGAGAGGCTAGGTAAAAAAAAGTGATTGATAGCTAAGCCCCACTTATCTAAAGCCTGAGATGTAGAGGTCGTAGGAATTGAAAAGATAGGTATAAAATGGCTGGGGAAATTGTACGGCTTTAGAAATAGAGGCATGGCATTCTTAGTGCCCGTGTCAGACTTTAATTTTACAGGGAGATCTAGGTGGAATGATTACTAGGTGAACAGAGAATACTAACCACCAGATAACAAATGTTTTAAACATCAGGTGTTCCTTGTGCTTCTCCACGAGACTGGGAACTCCATAAAGGCAAAGACTGGGTTTCATTCATTACTGTGTCTCTAGTATTTAACATACAGAAAGATGCCAATGAATCTGCATTCTGATTTTAGCCGTAGAAAGCAGGATGAGCAAGCAGTGAGGCCAAAGGCAGGCTCTACTTGGTGTTTCTGTTTACGGGCTTTGATTTTGGGAAGTGTAGTTTTCTTTAAGTGAGTGTAACATGTTATGTTCCCACAGGAATCTCTTTCCAATGCTCTTGCAAATCATTCTGATGGAATGTTCTAAAGGCAAACCTTAAATAAGATATTTGGTGTCAGAATGCATAATTTCTGATTCAGAAAACTAGGCCAAAACAACATAGCTCTGATCAACTTTGCTAGGCAATCCTGCAGTTCTTTGTCCATTGCTTTTTGGTTTATTTTCTAACTTGTACAAGGCACAGCTTCTCATCCAGAGCAGTGATCCTAGCAGACTGCAGTGACAACATCCCTACCTCAAGGCCCATTCAGATTCTAATGACCCTGTGACAATCAGGTCCTATGTAAAAAAGTCTGCAGGGAAGCTATGGCAGCTCATCTCACAAAATAGCTGTGAATTCAACACCTTAAACCAATTTTCACTTTCATGTTTGAGAATGAAAAGCCCTATGGATAATGGAAAGCAGACTAAGAGGAGGAGGGGCAAAAGTCACAGCAATGAAAGAAAGGTGATGCATGCGTGTATGGCACTTTCCAGGCCGTAAAGGGCTTTCACATGCATTGGCTTCTATTATTCACAGCCATTTCTTTTGAGGTACGTGCTCTGATGATAACCTATTTTACAGATGGAGAAGCTGAGGCCCAGAGATCATAATGGGACCTGTTTTCTCAGGTAATAAGTAGTGAAGTCAAGATTTAAAACCACGTCTTTCTTGACTCCTTGTTGAGTATATAACACTGTCTGAAGTGGACAAGAAAGGTAGACTTCTCTGTGGGGGCTGTGATCCAGGGACAGACCTCACAAATGGCAAAAGGTGGGTGGCAGACAGCCACTGAACTGGGTCAGAGTCTGTGAGAGGCCACCTGTAAATGCCACCTGTAAACATCAACTCTTAAAAAAATGCTGCTGTTATCTCCATAAAATAGTCATTCTTAGTAGGTTTCCTAATTTTTGTTTGGTGTGGGGGGTTGGCACTTGTAAATAACAGCTGATAAAAAGGTACCAACTATTACTTGGTCTTGTTTTTGCAGCTGCATGGCTGAGAGGGGGAGAGCAGCAGGCTGTGTGGGGGCGCCTTTAGCTGTAGGAGCTTAGCAAAGGCCTTTGCAACCATCTCCGTGGGACACCTGGTGTCTGAGCTGGAAGACGGTCACAACAAGTGGGATTCGGAGTAGGACCTTGATATGCCCTCATGCTAGAGAAAAGCAAGTTGATGTTCTTTCAGAAATTTTGGAAACTAGAAAAGAGAGAGGAGGGAAGTGAAGACCAAATAGATTTAATGTTCTACATTTAGTGTTTAGTGGTTGCATTTGATGATTGTTAAGAATAAATTAGGTTCTTAGAGCCACAGAAAGTTACTGTGACGAAGGCTTTCAAGTTTACGCGGTTCATAGACAGCGAGTGTGGAGCACACGATGCCACTGTCCACCCATGTCTTTGACAGGCATCACTATCAGGTCATCGCCTGCGTTACTGCTGAGCCTTAAGTTGGTGCCAATACTTTCAATACAACTCTTCCGGCAGATACCACTAACTGGTCAGAATTGGAATCTCGATTAAAATCAGCGTGCCATCTCTGTTCTAACCCCAACAACTAATTTTACATAGGAGAGGACAGAGGTTCAAAGACGTTGAGTGATGTCTTCGAGATCACAGTGAATCTTCATGGAATGTTCAGAAAAAACATTCAGTTAATAAAATAAATCAGTTAATACATATAGGGCCTTACCATCAGGCTTAGGACATGGCTAATGCTGTGTAAATGTTGCTGCTTGTGTTAATTTGGTAGGGGCTGGGGTGGCTGACATGTATTAGGTAAAATGGGAAGAGGCCGGGATTACAAACTCCAGGGAAGAGTGGGAATGTATGAGGTTCAGGAGTCAAGTGTCTTGGTTGAACCTGCAGCACTGCCTTATCAGTGAGGTGTGTCCCCTCTTGAGATTCACCTTCCTCATCTGTACAATGAGGTATTACTACAAGACGTATCTCACAGTTTTGTTGCAGAAATCAAATGAGAAAATAGAGGTGATGAAAGATTGTTTTATGAAGGCTAAAGAACGAGAGGAAACATAAGGGCACTACGTGGGGAGTGAAGAAAAGGGGAAGAATATGGGAGTCATTTTGACTGATTCCAGTGGAAAAGTCTTGGGTCTCCTCGTTGGCCCCTCAGTTTCACTCAGATTATTTCACCAGATTCTAGTTTTGAAAATCCTACTTGGCTGATTAACACTAATGGGTTAGAAGGATAGTCATCAGTTCCCTCATATCCACAATGACATAAAGAGCTTTACTGAGCTTTGAGGAAGGCAGGTCTTCAGGTGCAGAGATTTGCAAAGTCTTCGTTATACTTATATGGTCTTTACTGCATCCCAATTCAAGGGCAGTTGAAAGCTCAGCTAGAAAATGACCACAAATACCAGCCAGCACTGCACTACTTTGTTGACAGACAGAAATCTGAAATTAGCCCATAATTAAGATAGTTTTGAGGTGGCATTTTGCATAATTAGACAATGCGCACTGTAATTAAGTGCATTTCGGGCAGTGCTCAGTATAGTTGGATTTTGAAAAAATAATTATTCTATAATGACAGATGGTGCAGCAAAGCTCTGAGCTGTTTGTTAGAATTTGAGGTTTAAGTGTGCATGTGTGTGCGTGAGTGCATGTGTATCTCACGAAGTGTATGAGGCTTTCAATTAAGGTTGTCACAACATGAAACTCCAGGATGCAGTGTGGACGTGCCCTCTGCAATTGTGGAACACAGTCGCCTGGGTCTTTGTTTCTAACCACTGGCCATTTTCAAAAGCCATTTTGTCGCCAGAGTGGACATGGTATGATTCTAAGGGTAAAGAATAACGGCTGGGCATCAGTGAAAGAGGGTCTTTTTAGTATTTGTTGACTCCGGTATTCACAAAACATAAAGTAGTCATAATTATGACAAGAGCCAGGAATTCAATAGAAAATGCAGCCTGTTTTGATTTCAAGATGGCACTTTCTGGAAACCAGGTCTGTCCCAAGTCTGTGTGCCTTTTTTCATGCCACTGCCCTGCCTGGAAGGTTTCTTTCTCAACGTATCTATCTGGTAAGCACCTCCACTTTCCAAAACTCAGCTCCAAGGCCACTTTCTCTTTGAAACAACCTCTAGAGCCCCCACTCTACTTGGGCCAGACTTTTACCCCAGAAACCAAAACAACTTTGTGCCTTTTGTACTCATGTCTCTTTCTCTCCCACTGTGTGCTGTGTGTGTGCTGAGTTCCAGGGTCGGTTGAGATTCATGTTGGGCCTCATGGTGCGTATAAAGAAAGCATGACATGTAGTAGACGCTGAATAAATAAGTGAATATGCCTCTGGAGTTCCTCACGTTTCCATCCCAGAGAAAGAAATCTTTATTCCTCGAAGCCATGACAAGGCTCTTCCTCCTTTCGATCATTTGTAAAGAGTGCAACCCCAGAGGCTGTCGCTCTGTAACCTCAGATGCTCCCCAAACCAGTACAGATGGTTAGACTCCACACTCGCTGCAGTAACACCCTAAAGTCCAGTTCCCACTCTTCTCTCTTCTCTGGGTACTTGAAGCTGCTTCCAAGCGTTTCCTTTATTCACTCAATCAATATTTACGTGCACCTACTATTTCAAAGTGAAAAGAATTATCTGATGGCATCTTGGAGCATTACTATCAAAACTTGTCAAGCAACTGGAAGCCTTGGTCTGATTTTTATAACTTAAGGATTCTAGGAAGAACATTTCCACCTCTGAAGGAGAAAAGAGGGGCCACTAAAACACTCTTTAACAAGATTTCCAGAGGAAAAGGCAGTGCTTGTATTTATTTTCCATGAAAAGGATAGAAAAAAACCAAGGCCTGATGCTTCTCCTTTGTGCCCACAGGATGGAAGCACAACACTTAAAAATTGAAAACTCAACATCAAAAAAAAAGTAGGGCCATATAAAAAAGAAGAAAATTTTGCCCTTTGTGACAGCAGGGATGGACCTGGAGAATGTTATGCTAAGTGAAATAAGCCAGTCAGAGAAAGACACATACCATATGATCTCACTCATAGCGTAATCTAATGAACAAATGAAACTAACAAGGAAAATGGGGACAGACCCATAAACGGAGAGCAGGATGACGGCTAGTGGGTGGGGTGGGGGCAGGTGAAGAGGCGCAAGGACTGAGCAAAAAGGAAAAAGGACTCCGGGTTGTGGACAACAGTGTGGTGATTCTGGGGGGAGGGTGGTATAAGGGGACTAAATGGTAATGGAAAAATCACAGTAAAGATGAAATAACAAATAAAATTAAAAAAAAAGTAGGGCCACGAAACCTTGACAAACAAGTCATATATTTCCTTATTCTAAATTGAGGGGCCTCAGGTGTCAGGAAGGAAATTGTAGGTCACTTCATCTTGGCCTGTATTTTTTTTAATATTTTTATTTTAATTGTTTTTCAGTACAGTTTTCTGTCTTTTACTCCCATCCCATACCACCCCCCAGTGCTCCCCCCTCCCTCCCCTTTCCCCCCCCCCCTAGTTTCTGTCCATGTGTCCTTTATACTTGTTCCTATAATCCCCTCCCTTTTTCCCTGAAATTCCCTCCCCTCTCCCCTCTGGATACTATCATCCCCTTTTCTATTTCAATGTCTTTGGCTATATTTAAATGAAGAGAAGGGGGTACAAATGTTTCTCTAACTTTGGGTAACTTGAAGAATCTAAAAATGGTAAGGGCCAAATTGAGGACAAGAACTCTTTGATTCCTTCATTCATAAGACTTTTCATTCTGCTGAGGAAGAAAATTAGGTGTTCTAAAATTCGGTGGACCAAGGGTATCTCATCACAGTATCTTTGACTTTATTCTGTGGTCTGTTTCTTCTTCCTCCCTTGGCCCCGGCCTCCCTCTGCCGCCTTTCCTCTTTTGTGCTTTTCTCTACTTGCCACCAATCTGATTCTCCAAAGCCTTTCTCAAAATCCGATTAAATTCGTCATATTCTAAGAACACTTTGTGGCACTCCACCTCAAAAAATACATGGTTTTGTAAAGTGCCATGCTGTAGTGAGAAAAATAGAACCAACCAAACAAAAACTATTCCAGCTTTCAGTTAATACGATATTCAAGGGAAATAAGCCCAATCGATTTCTGTCTTGGTAGCTGTGGGCCATACGTATTGGGTTATATGCAGTTTTCTAATATCCTCAGCAACTGCTTTTTGAGAAACCCATTTCAGTAAGGAGTACAAATAAATATTATAGAAATTGTAAAACTCACAGATAATAATATGCACCCATGTTAGTCATGAAAAACCAGTGTGTAGGTGGTAAGAAACCACAAGAACAGATCAAAAGGATGCACTTGGTGAATATTTTCATACACCAAACAAATGGCTTGAGGTGACCAAATGAAGACCAGAAATAATTTTTATGTTGTTACCTACCTTTTCAGTTAAGCTTTCTGATCCAAGATTTGTTCACTTAAAAAATAAATGTGAGTTCCTTCAACATTAAAGGATGAAACTTTTTCATCACTTCCCAACCATCAAAAATATAAAGTTAGCTATGTCATAGTGTCTACCTTCAAATATTAATCAAGGAGAGAGGAGATATAAAAAGTTCATGCTTGATTTAAAAGGAATGCCATAATTTATAAAGATTTCTCTTCTAAAGGGGAGCCAGGAACAGAAAAGGCAAAATGAGAAGGAAAATAAAATCATGAGAGTTGAAAAGAATACCTTTCAACCCACCTACAGGGAATTTAAGGTGTTTTTTGTGGTTTGGAGCAGGATGTCAAATCCACCAGGTTGAACCCTGCCCCACGCCCACCCCACCTTCTCCAGGAGAATTGCCTCATAGGCCAGTCAAGCGAGGTTGGAACTGCTTGTATAAACCACCACTCCACTGATGGCCCTAGTGTCTTCTGTGTCTTTCCACGTCAAATGAGGATTTCATTTCAAGCCATTTGCTTTGGATGAAGATGATAAAGGGCAGCGATTGAAAAACAACAGCAAAAATCTGAAATGACCACCACAGGCAATGGGGCAATTGCAAACAAAAGAACCGCAAACCAAAGCAATAACTTACGGTAGCTACTTTCGCTATCGCTGGCATTAGAAGAAACATGTTCTGCAAGAACAGCACAGCAAATTAAAGAGATACCAAGCATCGGCGAGCAGCCAGAACTTAAAGGAATACACTCATGCAAGGCCACTAGAAACGTGAGCAAAAGGCAAGTAAAAGGCTGCAGAGGAGACCGCATTAAGAAAACGCAGATAAGATAAAAAAGATGAAAACTTTATCTCCATTTTACAGGAAATTACTACTTGATTGCTGTACCTCCTTTTTAGAAAAGTATCTTTAATTACAAAAAAGGATGATGTCAGTCCATGCGCTTTTCTTTTTGTAAAGACTCGGACCTGTTCTTACAGGTCTGATTTCCAGGTTTGTGCGATGCGGGTCACCCAGTGTCTCAGCTGGGTGTTTCTTGACTGTAAATTCAGGGGCTTCTATCCTGGCAGCTTCCTTCCAGGCTTTTTGTTTCTCTCTTTTAGCCTTTAAGAATTTTACAGGAATATTGCATTTCAAATTGCCAGTTGATCCCTGGAATCCCTTGGATTTTATTTCTATCTAAATACTTTCTCAGCTAATTCTCAGGATGAAAAGGGATTGCTGGAGATCTTCCCTGCTTCAGCCAGTGACTAGAAAATCTTGGAGAAAGAAATGAGCCACTGAAAAATGTTTTATGATTTATTGCTGTATTTCCTTATTTTTACTTTAAGATTCTTTGGATAGCTACTAGGTTCTGGGAGAATAAAACAGGCAGGAAGTAAGTGATCTGAAACCAAGCTAGCTGGTCCTGGCATGAAGTGTATTTTTAAGTCATGTTGAATGACTTGCTTATACAGTGATATTTCATATTTCTGTAACTAAAGTCAAATTTAGCTCACATAACAGGGATATATATGCCAGAATTAGCGCTTTTATTTCTAAGATCATACACTTTCATCTGTACTATGTATTAAATTATAGAAGATAAATTCATCGACTTACTGACTTTTTTGTATATCAGGTTAATTACATGAAGAATATGTGACTATTTGATCTCTGAAGCTTATTAGTAATAACTTTCACTTTTTAAAAGTGACAACTATTGCACACTTTTAGAAACAGGGAATCTAAAATGTGCATTAAATGCATTTGATATTATAGATTTCTGACAATTTTGGATTAGTTTTCTTTTAGTTAGCTTTACTGAGGTATAACTGACAAAGTTGTAATACCTTTATAGTGTAAAAAGTGATGATTTGGTAAATGTATAAACATCATGAAAAGATTCCTACAGTTGAGTTATTTTACACATCCGGGTGGACTAGTTTGGTCATGACACTTATGAAAGCCAAAGCCTGGGTCAAAGTCACACGAACCATTTCTCTTAGTCCTGGTGTGTGTGACCAGAACTGCACTGCTCATGCAGGCCCATTTGACAAATGCAGAGGGACACTAGGGAGAGAAGTATGGATGAATCGGTGCAAATTTGTTTTCTGTTACTGAAAAAAAGTCAAGGCATACACCCAACAATAGTTCATCTTAAGGCACATTATTATTTTAAGTGCTTTGAATTGGGAATGCCAGGGTTTCATGTTTGCTGGCTTTTGATTTTTACTTCTAAGATAATTTAGAATGAAGCTACACTATCTGTGGAGGAATTTAAGACCATGCAGCATTTTATTTAACAAACGATCTCTCTTACTATCCAGATATTGTATTATAGAATTTTTGTAGGTAAGAAGAAATTAAAAATGTGTTTCAGCTAAGGTCCAAGTCATGGCCAACAACAGCATGAATTGGCAGATGATGTTACCTCGTGAAGTCTGTTCAATTTTATAAAGAGTAAGAAAACACTTGCATGTTTTAGATTTAAAAGGGCATCACTCATATTTTTGACACTCTGATAGTAACTACTTTTTAGTGATGTTCATTTATTAGCGATACATTAAAATGCTTCCCTCTCCCCGCCTCAGCTGAAAATGTAGAAACTCTGGTGGTACTTGATGGTATCCAGGTAACATTAAAATCAATATATGAACTTGAGCCACTAATTCAAGAAAAATTTCATGACCTGTTCCATTTACAGACTCAAAGATAAAGTTTTCATCTTTAAAGAGATCAGCAATTATTCTTGATCAGATTTTGTTTTCTATATACAGGTAGCTAAAAAAAAGTGTAAATCAACGATTTGAAGGATGAAGGGTATCATTTAGCAGGGTTATATAAACAGCTCTTGAAAACAAAGTTCAGCTCAATGCTATTTTGTTTTATACAAATGAAATGAACAGCTTCTAAAAATATTTCCCATAGCTGTTAAGTTAAAATCAAACAAACAAAAATTGAACATGTGATACAGTTTCAAAAGACACAAAACTCTCTTCTTATTTTACTGGTGCCTACACAATAGAATTAGTATTAAAGAAAGAAAAATCATAGCATAGTATATTAATATACAAGATTATTTTTTATTGCTCAGTGCAATGAGACACAGACCAAAGGCATTAATAACTAGAAGACTTAAGGTTTGGTATGTTTCATTTCCCACTATAAAATGAAGACCTGATTATGTAATGCAGCTAATACATCACTAACAGAACAACATGTTAACACATATCTAAAACTTTATCATACAAACGTTTCAAGCAGGACCACTGCAAGTCAGGGAAAAAAGTCAAAGTTAATAACAAAGAATTAGTCATAGAAGATCAAATAGCGTAATATTTACATTTTGAGAATGCATGTTCCTTTTGTCTATAAAACAGCTCCTTTACTAATAGCAAAGTACAACCCAATTATGAAATTTGGCAAAGTCTGGGTGAAAAGGGCATGAGAAAGGACATACAGCACATTTCTGCTCCCCTGTTCCAGAACATTCAGCTTTGCCCTTTCATTCAACATGGCTCCTTGCTCCCTGGGAACTATTAGGCTGCAGAGCAAGTGATGCCAATAGTTGGCATCAGGACCATGTTGGCCATATCACACGGTTAGAAAGGGAAGGTGTGAATTGCAACAGAAGTTACAGTGCCTGACACACTTGGCGTTTAAATGCTGACATGCAGAACAAAACGGCTGGAAGTTACTTTGTAGGAGCATTCACAGCTAGGTAACAAATAAAACTCGTATCTTGTGCATGCTAGGAGTGGAAGGCCCTCAAGAAAAGGAACAAAAGCCAAACTCAAAAGGAAGGGAAAAGAAAAGAAAAGTTACAGTGACCATTCCTGGGAACTTACTCAGAGTCTTTGTTCCATAACCGTCGTCACCTAATCCGGGGATGTCCTGCATGGAAGTCCCCAGAGAGAGCAATGAGAGAGGAAGAACAGCCGCGGAAGAGGAAGGAAGAAGTCAGTGGAGTTGAAATGAATACTACCATGACAGACCGGGTTGCCTAAGCAATCTGGATCCCAATCTCTCTTATTTCGAAACATCTTTCGCCCCAAACTCCCTGGGCCGAGACTCAAGAATCTGTAAAGCAACTCGAAAGGTCTAAGCAGAAGATTGATATAAAGAGAAAAGATTCAGCAGATGCCATTTTTGCCCCTTGTCCACGTTGCCACAGAAACGTGGCACTCAGAGCAATGATCCACTCTGAGTTTCATGGCCAGTTCTTAGATTTAGTATCCGCCAATTCAAGCTCACTGCTCAGTAACAGTTTAATCCTCGTTGAATGTGAAAGAGTGAACAAATGCTAGTTGTCTATACAGGGAATTTAATCGCTTCCAGTTAGCTAGCATTCCAAAAAGTATAGGTGGCAATGGAATCTAATATTTCCATTCAGAATAGAATTTGTCTCAAGCCCTAGAGAGTTGCAAGACAGAAAAGGCAAACTAGACCCAGTCCTGGTCACGGAGAAATGCTCTTCGGAAGCGAAGTCCCAGCTTCCTCAAGTCCCTCTCCAATGCATTCTGCACAGGAGAGCCCCACCAAGGGAAGGATCCAGACTGCAGCCAAACACTGGTCACAGTAGTAAGCCCTGACCTGCCTACCTGCTGTGTTTGTTTGCCTAGGCGTGTGGCGTGGGGGAGCCTACATCATGCGTGTTGCAGTGGAGGATTTTTTCTCTTGTGTTGCATGTGACATTCTCTTTGAAAATCTACTTACGTTCAGGATCACTGGTTTCCTGCTCACTCTGCTCCTTGTTCTTGTAGAATGGGAATTTTCGTGAAAAGATGAAGCTCTTTTTACGCTTGTCATTGAATGACTGTGAAGGAGAAAAGGCATGGGGCAAAAACAGGGGACGTCTAATTGTTGTCACACTCATGCTGACAAAACAACTAGTTTGTAAAAGTAGAGAGAGCTGCAGTGACGCAAGTGGATAGATAGTCTGGAGCAGTGCCGCGGGGTCCCTGGAGGCCGAATTTAATTTCAAAGAGCGTAAATTCTGAATGATGACACCTTGGAATAACTGTATCTTATTTAAAAACCTGGTTGTAGATAAATGATGGTAGAGAAAAAGAGTATTGAATTGGAAGCAGAACATGTAGAGTCTCCGTCCGAGTCTTGTCCTAGAGTCAATGAACTGCTAGCTATCACCTTAGACAGGTAACTGGATCTCTCTGAACCTCAGTATCTTCATCTACATGACAAGAATAATGATAGAGGCTTTTCTGTTGTGAGACTCACGTAAGGCAGTAGAAATTTAAGTGCTATACAAATATTTATCATCATTATATTGTCAGGGAGAAGAGATTTTATTAGGACACTGGACACATCACTGTTTAGATGTCTTTTTAAATAACTTGAATTTGAGTTACTTCAACCGAGACTTAATTAAAACCACACAGAAAAGTGTATAGATTTATGATCTATGATCACTATAGCTGTTTCACACACAAATAAGTAATTATAGTATAATATTTTCATTCATAAGTGATTTTAAAGATAATTAAGCCCCAAGCCTTCATTGGTAGACAGGGGGCCAGGGGCACAGAGCAGTTGAGTCCCTTGCTGATATCACAGAGCTAGCTGGTGACACAGTCAGCCAAAATCTGCTAAAATTGTTGCTAAAGAGGTATTAACTTGGCATTCACTAAAGCAAGGGAGATATAACAGCTACTTAATCTATATTCTGATTTGATAAAAAAATCATGGAAGAAGGATTGTCCTTAAAAATGTAAGCCACTCCGTTAGCTTAAATGAGCCTAGATTTAAAATAATACCTATGTCCATAACATAATACGTATATTAGAACCTATTCATTCATGTGAATAGAAGATGCTTGCCTAGAAGACTCCTTAAAAATGTTTCATTTATCACCACTGTTGCTGTTATGTAAATGCTTTCTGAGGTTCTTCTTCGGGAAATGTGTTCACAGTCATTTTATAAGCGATCAACCATGCAAGTCTTAGTAATTAATTTCATGTTCACTTATCATTGACAAAATTGTGTTTCGCCAGCTCATTTGCCGTCCTTGTTTAACTGATTTGGTTCTGAGGGTTACTCTCCCAGGAACAAGCCATGTTACCACATTGGTATTGAAATGACTGTAATAGACTGTGAGGGTAATTTGACAAGGCGTATTCTAAGACAGTGTTATCCATGGCACCTGGGCAGAATCAAGTCGACCCAGCAAGGAAACTGCTGGGAAGAAAAGCACTTGTTTGTATGCATGTATTTGGGCCCATATATCTGAATCAGTTATGGGCCCTTACAGAATGGAAGCTTGAGAAAATGGTGTGAATAACCTATTTTCTTTGTATATACACGCACTACTAACTCAACGGCCATTTTGGTCACTGTGTTCATTGAGGAAACCTCACAGCACTGAAGTGTTGGTGCTCTCATTTCCTGATTCCTTACTTTTTCAGTCACTAGAAACTTTCACCAAAGCCAGGGGAGCTGAATTTTATGTCTCGTTAACTGGGCTTTAAGAAAAACATTAAATCAAATATTTAATAATTTTTGAAATTAAGGGACATAGTGAAGAACTAGATAGAAATGCATTCTCAGGGGGAAAAGAAGTATCACTTCAGAATTTATTACTCTGCTGACAGCACTTATGTTCAATAGAGTTTTATCGTAATTTGTCATTGAGAATTGGTGTCCAAAGGCAAGGCTGGGAACCGCCCTCCCCCCATTTTTTCCATTAAAAAATGGTAAGTTCTTAAAGGAACATTAAATATTCTTGCATCACTCCAGTTTCATGCCACTTTTACATTTCAAGCATATTTAAACTTCAGTAACTGAAAGTAAAAGAAAAAAATATCATGGGAGAATTAATGACACGTGACATTGCAAGATGTTAGACATTTAACTTCAACATTACAGATGACTTGTCATGCAAAAAAAAATTCACAAAGTCTCATGCCAATACAAAACAATGCCAAGATGAGTAAAGCCTGGGTTAAATGTGGACACAGGTGGACAAGGTGGAGGCCTCCGAGAGACAAAACGGGGCCGCGTGCAAATCACAGCACTGAAACCGCTTCACGGGGTCAGAGGGAAATGAAAATGTGTTGCTTGTGGTGAACTCTTTTATCTTTTCAAAGCAGAGAGACTAATGTGTTGACATTTCCCAAGTATGAAAATGCTGTGTATCATGAGTCATCTGATTGGGGCCTAATGTTTAACACCGCATTTGTAAAAGAGCAGAAAATATATAGTAATTTCTCAAAGAATAAAATCGTCTAACAGTCTTGTAACCCGAAGCCATTTTGTATCGCATTTAAAGGAAAGGCCATGACTAGTTGGTGGTTACATTTATGGACACAAGACCAAAGCACGACTGTCGTTCACACCCATGGATTTAAACGTCACACGTTTAGGGTCTGAGTTAAACATTTCGACTCTAAGAGTTTATGTGTGGTTTATGATGCTCTAACACTATTCTTTATCTTTTATCAGACGTGTTTAATACCGTTACATAGGCTCCTTTATTGCTGTTAATTTTTCTTTTAATTTGGAAAAGGAAAATCTGTTATACCAGTGTTAGGTGAGAAAAATAAACTGGCACTTGCACTATCTACAGAGCGCATGGCTCTAAGCAGCCGCAGGCCGGTTTGCCGCTCTGTTAATCAGGCTTGATCACAGCCATATTTTTTCCCTCTACATTACAGGGTCTAGTATCTTAAATCCCCACCCGTTGCTTTCAGGGCGGGAAACTCTTTGGAAGAGAGATTTTAAAAATACCAGTCTCATGTGGCAAGTAGCCAGCTGGCATCCCTAAGAATTCCATTTTGGAATTTGACATGAATTATTGAGTTCTTATGAACAAAAGTAATGAAACAACAACTAATGGTTATTAAGCAATTACTAGGTGCCAGTGTTGGTTCTAAAACTGCACGTATGCTAACCTCCACACTAACTTTACGAGGTTGGCATCATCGTTTTTCTCATTTTACAGGTGAAGCAACTGAAGTTTACAAATCTTTTGTTACTTGCCCAGAGCCACATGGTTGGTGAGCAGCGAAGGCAGGATCTGAATTTGCCAATGTTCCTGCCTGCAAAATATTGCTGTTCTTATGAGCAAGATGAGTTTCTGTAACCAGAGCCTGTTTCGAGTTTATATTTAAGATTTGTAGCATTTGCCTATCTTGAGGGATCCCATAATCTATCATCATTCCTACAGCTTCACTGCTAGGCAATGATTTTTTAAAGCCATCAGATGCTATTGGCTCCAATAGTATTTGTGTGGGTCACCCTGCTGCATGTTGGATACCCACTTCTGTTTCTGAGCTCTGTTCTATTGTTGTTATTCTTATCGCAATGTAAGCAAGTAAAATCAGAAGTATGTCAACGGGACAGGCTATGAACAGGACTGAAAGCAGGGGATTCAGGGAGTGGGAGGTGACAACTATGATGTTAGTTTTAGGGGACATTAAAGTGTTCGAAATTAGATTGTGGTGGTACTAAAAACAATACATTGTACGCTGTAAGTGGGTGAATTGTGTACTGTGTGACTTATATCTCAATAAGGCCATTAAGAAAAAACCCTCTCCCAAACTCCATACTGTGGGGATGAAAGGAAAACACTCATAGCATGTTTAATTTTATTTGCTGTAAATATTTTTTTACCTTTAATTGAATGGAAGGACACCACCCTCCCCAGCCCTTGCAATCCACCAGATACACATGCTTGTTTCTCTGGTTCTGTTGTGTCTGTTAAATGAATACCTTTCATGTTGTGACAGACATTAGTACCCATACCAGGAGGCAGTGTATTGACATTGTCACCCAGAAGTTTCTGAATTGGCAGGTTAGCGATGTTCAACCCTTTTCAACTCATGGCACACATAAACTAATTACTAAAATTCTGCAGCACACCAAAAAATACACTTTTTTTGCTAATCTGACAAAAATAGGTAATAATTTTGATTCATTCACGCAGAACAGCTATTGTGTTGGCTGTTGTCATTTTTTTAAATTTGACAGTCTGTGGGAAAAGAGGTCAGTGCTCCTGACTAAATAGTCAAGGATTACATGTGCTAAAATTTTGTGTGTTACGCTGATGTGCCTCTCGAGGCACACCGGATGAAAATTGTGTGTTAGGTCAAATGGTGTAAAATTGCTGAGCCTGACTCGAAGTTGTAACGGCATTGGTGAACTCACTTACGATAAAATACACACTCACAAAGAACAAAAGGAAACAAAACAAAAAACCCCAAATTCTACTTCTCCCACTTGAATTCCACGTTCTTAAGACATTTAAGTGAAACTTGACATTTTTTTTATCCTTCCCACCCAGAAAACTTTGTAACTACTGGTATGTTTCAGTTTTCTCCTCATCTTCCTGGTTCTAATTTTTCAACTTGCAAACTTTTCATAGTTCTAAAATGTCACCTTTATGATGGAAATGTTCCCTGGGCAGAAGTTACATTTAAATTTGTAATGAGCTCAGACACACTTTTTTTGTAGTCTCCTTATTTTTTTATAAATGCTTCTTTCCTCTCAATTCATTCTTCTCTTCTCTCCTCTAAAATAATTGTTCCCTTTGGCAAATTGTTACTATAAATTTGGGATACCACTTTGTATTATACATATTTTGTTTCATACAGAAAAAGGAGAATTTTAAAGCAAGCAAAGTTCAAAAACAAGTACTAACAAGACAAAAAGGTTGTTAAGGGAAAAGACAAGAATTGGCTTGAGATACATCTGTTCCAAGAAATGTGTCTCTGTAAATGTGTATATACACATTTGTGGTGTCTATGCCATTATCCAATTCAAAGAGGGTTTCTTTTTCATCTTAAGAATTAATGGGGACTTCCAGCCAAGATGGAGGTGTAGGTAGACACACTGTGCCTCCTCACACAACCAAAATAAGGACAACAAAAATTTAGAAACAAAAAACAACAACCAGAACTGACAGAAAATTGAACTGTACAGAAGTCCAACAACCAAGGAATTAAAATAGACACATTCATCCAGACCAGTAGGAAGGGAGGAATTGGGCACTGGGCGGAGAGGAGTCGTGGCAAAAAAAAAGTGGTGGCTTGTGGACCCTGGGTGCGCAAGACAGCAGCAGGCAGACCCTGGGGGTGCAGGTGGCCAATGGCAGACCCAGCGAGGCGTGCAAGGTGGCTGGCTGACCAGGTGGTCCCACATTTGCTCATAGATAAACCAGGCGAAACTGGGAAGTGAGACAAACCCTGCAACCCAGGGTCCAAGTGAGGGGAAAACACCTGTAGGGTGTTGAGGCAGCGGGAGAGACTCCCAGCCTCACAGGAGAGTTCGTTGGAGAGACCCACAGGGTCCTAGAATGTACACAAACCCACCCACACAGAAATTAGCACCAGAAGGGCCCAGTTTTCTTGGGGGAAGTGGCAGAAGGGACTGAAATCCAGCAGAGAGTGGAGCAAGCACCACTGGTCCCTCTAGGACCCCTCCCCGACATACAGTGTCACAACCCTGTGACATGGGTTGCCCTGCCCTGGAGAACATCTAAGGCTCTGTCCCTCACTATGTTACAGGCACGACAAGACCAAAAAACAAAAAATGGCCCAAATGAAAGAATAGATCAAAGCTCCTGAAATAATACAACTAGATGACGAAGAGATAGCCAAACTATCAGATGCACAGTTCAATGCACTGGTGATCAGGATGTTCACAGAATTGGTTGAATTTGGTTACAAATTAGATGAACAAATGAAGGCTATGTGAAATAAAGGCAAATATACAGGTAACCAATTTTGAAGCAAGAGAAGTGAAATAAAGGAAAATGTACAGGGAACCAATAGTGATGGGAAGAAAACTGGGACTCAAATCAATGGAGTGGACCAGAAGGAAGAAAGAAAGATCCAATCAGAAGAGAATGAAGAAACAAGAATTCAAAAAAATGAGGAGAGCCTTAGGAACCTCTAGGACATCTTGAAACATTCCAACATCTGAATTATAGGAGTACCAGAAGGGGAAGAAGAAGAGCAACAAGTGGAAAACTTATTTGAACAAACAATAAAGGAGAACTTCCCCAATCTGGCAAAGGAAATAGACTGCCAGGAAGTCCAGGAAGCTCAGAGGGTCCCAAAGAAGGTGGACCCAAGGAGGAATACACCAAGGCACATCATAATTACATTAGCCAAGATTAAAATGAAGGAGAGAATCCTAGAAGCAGCAAGAGATAAGGAGACAGTCACCTACAAAGGAGTTCCCATTAGACTGTCAGCTGATTTCTCAAAAGAGACCTTATAGGCAAGAAGGGGCTGGAAAGAAGTATTCCAAGTCATGAAAGGCAAGGACCTACATCCAAGATTGCTCTATCCAGCAAAGCTTTCATTTAGAATGGAAGAGCAGATAAAGTGCTTCTAAGATAAGGTCAAGTTCAAGGAGTTCATCATCACCAAGCCCTTATTATATGAAATGTTAAAGGGACTCATCTAAGAAAAAGAAGATAAAAAACATGTACAGTGAAATGACTGCAAACTCACAATTATTAATAACCACACCTAAAACAAAAGCAAAAGCAAACTAACCAAACAACTAGAACAGGAATAGAATCACAGAAATGGAGATCACATGGAGGGTTATCCATAGGGGAGTGGGAAGGGGAGAGAGGGGGAAAAGGTACAGAGAATAAGTAGCATAGATGGTGGGGAGAAAATAGGCAGGGGGAGGGCAAGAGTAGTGTGGGAAATGTAGAAGCTAAAGAACTTATGACACATGGACATGAACTAAAGGGGGGAATGTGGGTGGGAGAGGGTATGCAGGGTGGAGGGGAATGAAGGGGGAAAAATAGGACAACTGTAATAGCATAATTAATAAAATATATTAAAAAAAGAATGGATCTAGGTACTGAGCATCAATCGCTGGTAACATCATACACACAAAAGGATAATCAGATAGGTGCTACTTGATAGGAGAACAAAATGTTACTATAAAGTAGTCACAAAAACCTGTACTTGTAAACAGAAAGAAAACAACAAATCCTCCTCTTTCCAATGAATCTGAGTCTAATCAAACCTTTTGATACAACTAATAGTTAACAGAAATAATGAAGACAGAGAAGCAATAAATTACACTATAAGGAAAATCTGGAGCAAACTCCACAAGACAAATGACCTGGTTTCTTAAACAGAAAAATTGAAGAAAATAATAAAAACATGGAGAGAAAATGTATAGATCAGAAGAGACTTAAGATGGATCAACCAATTGCAATAGGCTTCATTTCTGGTTCAAACAAATTATAAAACAAAACAAAGCAACAACAAAGCATTTCTAATATTTAAGAGTGAATTTGAGACCTGAAAAAAAGATTGGGTATTTGTTAATCTAGTAAGTGTTAATTTTTAATGTGTGATAATGGCATTGTAGTCATGTCATGTTGAAATATTTATAGTTGAAATGATCTGACACATTGAATTTATTTCAAAAAACATGGGAAGAACATTATACTCTGACTATTTACCTTTAGAATATATTCTAAAGACAGAATTGCAAACAAATCTTAAATCTAGTTCCCTAGTTTATTATTAGTTGAATTCTGAAACCATTTGGTGTGTGGGTAATAAGCAAATGAGAAAATACATGGGTAATGCGGGGAAAGAGGGCTGCCCTTATTAAATGAGGGTGAGGTAAAATGGGAAATAGGGGAAGGAGAAGAATAAACTTATGATGGTAAATAGTAATTAGAAACATCTGATATAAATTTATGATTTTTCTAAAAAAGTTTATTTCCTTTCTGTCCATTAAAGAAGCCTATATGTAATGATACCACAGTAATGAAAGCACACTTGGTACTCAGATTTTGTCTTGCAAATGCCATTTTCCAGAAAAAAGAACTAGTGTATTTTTTTTTTGAGAAATGGCTGATTCCATAAGCAGTGAAAGTATAAGATGAAGCTGAGAAAATTTTTTTAAGACTGGAAAGTAAGAAGTACTAAACACAAACACAAAACAATTCAAAATTTAAAAATCTAAAGCCAGCGGTGACATGTTAAGGACACCAAAGCCAGTTTAAAAGTAGTCACACCAGCCAAACCTAGACAATTTGAATATTCAAATAAATAAAACAGTAATGGAGTATAACATATTGAATTAAAAATAAATTCATGAGTCCAGACACATTATCATAAATACTTAAATTAAGTAATTAAAAATGGGAAACAAATGAAAACTCTTCAACACAGTAGAATGCCAACTAATAACTATAGAAGGAATAATAAAGTCAGGAAATCACCATTTTCAACTATCATAATAATTCAGGCAAGAATCATCAATGGTTGCTAAAACTATTGATTGAAAGTTTGTTGGGGAACAGGACATTTAAGTACTCATGGATTATATAATTGTTAAAAACATGGGTACATTTTCCTTTATAGTGGAGTAGTCTGGCAGACCATTCTGATCAACCAAGAGATCAAACTTAGCATCACCAAATAGTGGGATAACCTGACACCATGTGCCTCCTGATGGGAAGTATGGAGAAGTATACAATCCTACTTTCATAGTATTTCTACCAAAAATGCATTAGTTGCAGCTAACCGTGAAGAAATAATCAGGCAAATTAAAATCAGGAGACCACTGACATTAAAATATCTCAATGTCATGAGAAATATAAAAAGGTAAGGAACCATTCCAGGTTAAAGGAGGTTAAGGAAACAGGACAAACAAAATGCAATGTGTGGTCCTGGATTGACTTCTCGATCAGAACAAAAAAGTCATAATTTCTAGAACTTCCTTTTAAAGTAGATCAGGGCGCGCACACATGCGTGCGCGCGCGCACACACACACACACACCCCTGCCCTCATATATATTCTTATACCTATTAGAATATACAAAACAAGATTGACCATAAGTAGGTAATTGTTAAAAGTCGAGTAATGGGTACAAGAAGTTCATAATTCTATTCTTTCTAGGTTTTTATAGGTTTGAAATTTTTTCATAATAATGAACTTTGACTCATAATTTATATCACACGCTGTAATTTTCTAGCCATAGATTGCTGGCCTAAATGTAAAAGCTCAAAATATAAAATTTCTAGAAGAAAACACAGACTATATTTGTAATCTGAGGTAGGCAAAGATTCCTTGGACAGAACATAAAACCACAAATAATAATTTTAAAAAGTAGTAAAATTGGATTTAATCAAAATTAAAAACTTTTGCTTTTCAAACAAAGGTCATCCAGAAAGTGAAAAGGCAAGTCACAAACTGAGAAAAAATATTGATAATACCTGTGACAAAGGATTTTTATTCAGAGTATTTCAAAACCCTTACAACTGAACAATAAAAAAATCCAATAAAAATGGGCAAAAACTTAATTAAAAACATAAGATATGTATATGGCCAATAAACAAACATATGAGAAACATCATTAGTCATCAAAGAAATGCAAGTTAAAGCCAATACAACACATCACTTCATACCCACTAGAGTGGACAGAAAGGAAAAGACTGACATATCAGGTATTAGTAAGGGTGTGAAGCAACTGCAACTCCCATATAGACGGTTGGTGTGGATGCAACAGCCAGTGTGAAAAATATTTTAGGTTAGCAGTTTCTTATAAAGTTAATCATACAGCTAACCTATGACCAAGAAATCCAGCCCTGAATATTTACTCAAGAGGAAAACAAATATCCACAAAAACGTGTATGAAGAATATTCATAATTATTCTGAACTGGAAACTACTCTGATGCCCATCTACAGGTAAATAGATAAACTGTGGTATATCAATACAGTAAAAAACTATTCAGCAATAAAAAGAACTGAATCACTGATACAAACATCAACATGGATGAATCTGGAAAGTACAGGGTCTGGCAGAAGTAATACCATCGAGTGTGGTTGGTAGAGTATGTGAATGTCTCATACGAGATGGACAGCAATTTGAACATTTCACCTAAAATGTCATATGGTATACTTGAGTATAATAGTGCTATGTTATAGAATTACATGCTTACATTTTTCTAATAAAAGATTTTTATGTAATAAAAGAGGAGCGTTATTGGTGCCAGGCCTTGTATTATGCTAAGTGATAGAAGGCAGACTTGAAAGAGTATTTATGTATGATTCCAATTATAAGAAGTTAGAATAGACAGCACAGACAGAACTAAGCTATGGTGGTAGAAAGCAGATCAGTGACGGAGGAGTTAAGATCTAAGGCATCCATCTTTATCAGAGTTGAACCATGCCACCTCCCCAAAACATATTTCTAGCCTAGGGTCCTCTCCTAAATGTATATAGATATATCTACTATGTCTTTACTTGGGTGGCAGTTATAGAAACCCTTTCCCCTGCGTTCATCTTGTGGATGTTGACACACCTTTAAAAGTACGCTCAGGTGTTCTACCTAAGGCCGTCGCAGTGAATACTGCTCATTTTTACATATTTCTTTCCTACCACATTTTGATCTCAGAGCAGGTACCATATCACTTTCATTTCTGTGTCTTGGTAGATACCATATACATGCGTGAACCAAAACACTGAGTGATGATTTCCATTGCAAATATCAGGAGAAACTTGGGAAAAAAATAAAAGGAAAAAGAAGGGTAGGGAAGGAATAACGAACATCTGCAGAAAAGGGGGAGGAATAATGGAAGACTAAGAACTACAGCCAAATGAGTAACATTTTTAACTTGCATCTCTCTTCAGTTATTATCTCTCAAAATTTATTTTTCTCATGAATTTTATCTCATAATTTTATGCTCAATGGTCTGATTTAGTGTTGGTTGCCATTTATTGCCAGTAATAAAAATGTGGCTCAGCTATTTGCTATATATATTGTATTTTTGCACAGTATCACATTTTCAGCTCAATGGTCCATAAATAAATGATAGAAAAGTTTAAAAGATTTTAATAGTATTTATAACTTCAAAGAAATCTACCATTTAATTTCCTTTTCTAACTTCCCCCCTAATGTTTATTTCTTTTCTTAACTAAAAAGATTAGTTTGCTTAAAATACTTTTTCTACCAACAAACAAAGTATGTCTCTTTTAGGGAAAATTAGAAAGAAATAGAAGAAAATCCTATCATTGAGAAACAAATCACCTTTAGTAATATTGTTTATTGTGTTTAAAAAATTTTATTCTGTTTAAATTTAGTTGTGTTATATGGTCTATAGAATTTAAAATTCTGAGTTATTTTTATTTACTATTATAACACATAGCAAAATATCACGAGAAAGGACTTTGGAATGGATACGTATGAGGTTAGAAATGTTATTTAGTCTCTAAGCCTCAGTTGTATTTAAATGTCATAATGCATTAAAAGTTCTTATTAGCCCTGGCTGGTGTAGCTCAGTGGATTGAGCGTGGGCCTGCAAACCAAAGGATTGTGGTTTGATTCCCAGTCAGGGCACATGCCTGGGTTGCAGACAAGGTCCCAGCAGGGGATGCACGAAAGGCAACCATACATTGATATTTCTCTCCCTCTCTCCTTCCCTTCCCCTCTAAAGATAAATAAATAAAATCTTAAAAAAAGAAGTTCTTATCATAGTCCTTGACACCTAGTAAAGCTTAATAAATGGAGTTAGTTTTAATGGTAACAGGAGCACTTTCCCACAAGATTAAAGAGTCTTTGGAAGCATCAGCTTTAACAAATGCATAACAGTGGAATGAAATGAGCAATTAATAACAGAAAGAAATTTGGGAAATCCCCAAATATGTGAAAATATAAAAAATAAAACACTCTGGAAACTAACGAATGGATCAAAAAAGAAATTTAAGGGAAATAGTAAATACTTTGAGAAAAATGAGAATAAAGATACAAGATAGCAAAACCTATGAGATGCAGCAAAAGCAGTACTTAGAGGGAAATTTATAGGTACAAAATGCCTATATTAAAAAAATTCTCAAATCAACAATCTGACCTTCTACCTGAAGACACTAGAAAAACGCAGATCAAAATAAACCTGCAGTAAACAGTAAAAGGCAATCATAAAGACGAGAGCAGAAATTATTAGATTGGAGAAGAGAAAAAACAGAAAAATCAATAAAACCAAAGTTGGTTCTTTGCAAAGATTATTAAAATTGGTAAACTATTAGCTAGACTAAGAGAATAAAGGGAAAGACTCATTACTAAAATTAGAAATAAAAGAGGAGACATTATTACTGATTTTATTGAAACAAAAAAACTGTAAGGATTCCCTATGAACCTTGTAATTTATTGTATATCAATAAATTAGACAATTTAGATGAAATGGGTAAGTTCTTAAAAAACCACAAACTACCAAAACTGACTAAAAAAGAAATAGAATTCTGAATAGACCTATAACAAATAATGAGATTGAATTAGTAATTTAAATAATTATCCACAAAGAAAGGCCCAGCTGACTTCATTGGTAGATTCCACTAAACATTTAAAAAAGAATAAATACAAATTATTTACAAATGCATCCAAAACATAGAAAAGGGAACACCTCCTAACTCATTCTATGAGGTCACCATTACTCAGATACCAAAACTAGAAGAGACACCGCAAGAAAAGACTACAACCCAAAATATCTTATAAACATAAAGAAAACTTACTCAAGTGGATTTACCACAGTTAACCTAAATATTCCTATATGCTGTACACTTCTGCAGTTCTCCATTTTTAAGTATTTTATGTTGCAATGAATATAACATTTTTGCATTTCAAACTACTTTCTTAGGATATATTTCTAGAATTTAAATTAGAGTTAAAAATTGTGGAT
This sequence comes from Carollia perspicillata, assembly GCA_004027735.1. Classification (NCBI taxonomy): domain Eukaryota; kingdom Metazoa; phylum Chordata; class Mammalia; order Chiroptera; family Phyllostomidae; genus Carollia; species Carollia perspicillata. The sequence goes on from PVKM010001770.1 coordinate 65,088, forward strand.
AGTTACAAATTTTGACACATGGTCAGATTGCTTTCATAATGATCTGTTGTAACTGACATTTTACCAGTAGCCATTTATTCTTAATTTATAATTGGTCTCAATGATGTGTCCTGACTGTCTTTTTCTCTTCTAACATCCCCTACACTCTCCTAATTACTGAACTATAATCTAAGGATCCTATTAAAAAGCTACATTTAAGAACCTGTTAGCCAAGAGCAAGATTTATTTAATCCAGTTATGAAAGAAGAGTGATAGATACATCCTACAACTGGAAGATTAAGTTCTGGGTTTTCACTATCAAAATCTCTGCTTGAAGGCTTTTCCAAGAGAGGTTATTTGTCATAAAAGTATAAACTTATATTACCTTTACATTACAATCTGAAGCTATAAGACAATTAGAAATTTGTGAAAATAATATATTTAAGTTCAGGGCATCATATCCAGAAACAGCGGAATCTCTGGTTAAACTATTACTCCTGAGTAGCTCAGAAGTACTGTGAGTACTGTGAGTACTGTTAGCTATTACTGCTGACATCTGTAATGGCCTGAAGATTCTTTCAAAGTTGATCCTGATTTTTTAGGAGTTTGGGGGAGGATGGATGCTATCCTTTGGGATAAAGGGCTTTGGCAGGTTACAATTAGCATGAATCTATTTGCTAAGATTCAAAGTATTCCAGCATGGATGTGGACATGACCTCAAATTGGAAGAATGAAAGTACCAGAGAATCAAACACCGAAGATGGTGCTGTGGCTCCGTGTAGTCCGCTACACATGCATTTCTTCCATAGTCCATCCTGCCTTGCGAATGTGAAACCATGTGTGGTCACTAGAAAACACTGAAATGGCTTCCTTCAAGTTTACTGTACCTTCATGATGCTGTCAGCTAGGGTGGGGTGGGGTGTGTGTCACACTTCATTTATTTATTAATAAGTTTATCACTTTCATTGTCACTTTATTAATGTTTGTTGAATTTCTATTATGAGCTTTTATGTGCTAGACCCTCTGCTGAGCCCTTAGCAATTTGATATTCATTTAAATAAATACTGATATTTGTGATTAGTGCTTATAATACAGTCTGACGGTATGTCGTTTTCTTTGTCAATTTGGGCACTATTTTATGTGGTAGACTCTATGTGAAGTTGGTGTGTGACTCCAATTAATTGCTTCATAATTCTAGAATTGTTCAGTAGTTCAACATTGAGCCACAAAATACTGTGGCTCATACAACAATCCATAGAATATAGAAACAACAACAAACAAGAAGCAAAAATCCAAAAATCTTCATTTCCTACTTTTCTTGTTTTCAAGGTATTCTCATCATTGGGGCACATTAGAATTAATTTTAAATTCCTATGTTAGAGAAATGGGGGTTAGAATACTTGAGTGGATCAGATGTTGGTCACTGCTAATTTCTTGATTTCTAAAGTTAATAGTTTTTGTGCCCTCCTTCCTTCCTTTTATTTCCTTTCCTTATCTTTTAATTGCAGATTGCTACAATTCCAAGGTTCTTGTCAATGCCTGGAGGGCTAAGCCTGCAAGATGTGTCTATCAGCATTCAACTGGCCCAACAGGGACAGAAGCAGACACCAGCAGGAAAAGCTCTAGGCCTCACAGGCCAGCTGATAGGTGTTGGGCAAGAAGAATACTTTTCAGGAGCTAGAAAAGTCAACAAAAGTCCGCAGGGGGCTAAGAGTCAGAATACGGAGAGTAAGGAGACCTGGGTTTCCAGTGTGACCTGGGCAAATCACCTCACACGTCTGGGTCTGTTTCTCTGTCTATAAAACAAGTTGCTTCGACCAGCTGATCTCTGAAGTTTCTTTTATTTGTGTCATTCTCAAATTTTGAAACCTCTGTCAAGGTCAATTTTTTAAAATCTCTTTCCCCCCTTTTTATTTTAGTATTCTCTAAATGCATTGACAGTTGAGAGGGTTCTTTTATTTCTATGATATTGTTTTCTTCAAAATCCAGACTTGCACAAAATAACTGATACTATTCTAACCTTAATGAACTTCCATCTTAATTATCTTTAATAAACCTGCATTGAACATCTACCATCTGCCTTCTCTAACTCTCCTAGTTCTCTCCCACTTTATCACCCAGTCAGCCAGGTTGAGATGTAAAAGTTTCCTAATTGCCTCATTGAGTTAGTTGTGTGTGTGTGTTTTTTGTTTAATCTTCAGCCTACCTCTCTTAGGTACCAGCTTCTTGTCTTATAATTTTCTTTTGCACTTTCCAGTGCCCTAGAACAATGCATGGAGCAAAGTCAATAACATATATTTGGTAATCATATGGCATTTTAAAAAAACACTAACATTTGTTAAATGCTTACCCATGTGGCACGGGTAAATCTAAGTGATTTAAAAGGATTAACGGTAAGCACTTTTCATATATTACCATGTCTTATTTAGTGGCTACAAGTTGTGTCCCATTTTACTCATGAGGAAACTGAGGTATAGAGAGTTTGAGTCACTTGCTCAGGGTTTATACAGCTACTGGTCATGAGCCAAGTTTCATACCTAAGCAATTGGCTCCTGAGTTGAGCTCTTAACCACACAGCAATACTGCCTTTTGTGTGATTGCTTGCAAAGTTTCCAAGTGTGCATTCCCTTCTGCTTTCAAGATATAGCCACGATAACCATGGCCAAGAATTTCTGCAGGCAAATTACTTTCTGTGGAACTTTATACTTTATTTCTGAAACATAATCTCTGTTGCTTTATTCTTTTCAAATAGTTCAAACGATGAGATTTCTGTGACGGGTTTCCTAGGGGCTACAATAACACTGAATGCTTCCCACTAGCATGAAATAACATGCTTATTTGCAGGGAGCATGCCACTCCTTAATTTCATTTCTTCATTCCTAGGAATGCCTGCAACTTCCCCAGGTTAATCCCTCTCCTCTTTGGGAATCTCTCAGGCCAGTCTTCACTGGCTGGTCCTATATACCTACACTGAAGGTGATGTCATTCCTATGAGGCAGCAGAGAAGCTATAAGCTGATTTACCTATGTGAAGAAAAGATCCTCTCAATGGAAGTTAACAGAATGCTCTGTCTTTCCCCCTGTTTCCATTGCTGTCTGTCCAAGCACTTTTGGAGCTACTCACCTCTCATGGGCCTTCTCCTGACAGAAAGTTTCCTAACCATTCCAGGTCCCTTTATCCTGGGCAGTTATATAGACTTCTTTATGCACCAAATATCTACTGAGCATCTGTATGAGCCCAGTGCTGTGCTAGGAGCTGGAGCTACAATAAATTCTAAAGGGTGTTACAATTCAGGCACAGAGAGACTCCTAAATTGCTAGTCCACTGTAACAGTGTGTGCAAGGTACTGAAGGGGCATCAGGAAGGCAGAGTAAGTTCTGCTGTGGAGGGGAGCTGGAGGGGAAATGTGAACTAGGCATTAAAGAGTAGACCATCATTCACCAAATGAAACAGGGAGAAAGAGGGAGGTGATGCCACCAACAAAAGAAGTTAGGAGGAGATCTTGCCTACTCTCTGATCACTCTGTGTGTCTTTTCTTCAATTAGAATATAAACTCCTATTTTTTGAGCTGTTCCTGTGAGCCATTGCTAGTATACATCTTGTTAAATATTTTGTACTAATTATTTCATTGGATTCCCCCCACAATTCTATGATACACAGACACATGCTCTAACACCTCTGTCTATATTAACACACATGTCCAAATAAGGAAACTGAGGCTGGGAGAGGTAACATCATTGTCCTAGCTGGTCAATGCAGAACTAGATTCAAACTCAGCTCTCAGACTCCAAAGCCCAAACGTCACCATTTTTTTGTTTTGGGTTTTTTTTTTTTTTTTTTTTTTTTGCACATTTCCAGGGCTGGCTAGATAGCAGATGCCTAAGCAGCGCTGTCTGAGGGAAGAATTAGTGGACAGGTAGTTTCTGAGGCAGGGGACCTGAGCGATGTCCTGTTGCAGGCAGGCAGGGAGGGACCAACGACCTCATTTCACAGTCTGGTTTGTTCACATGGAGGCCTGTGATGGCACAGAGTGAGGCCAGCAGCACCCTCTGCTCTCACGTATTCGTTCAGTGAGGAGTGTGTGCGGGGAAGAGATGAGAGCCCAAGCCCAGGGTCAGACAGGCCCAGGCAGGCACCCGGCTTCTCTACTACGTGTGTTTTCTTTCTGAGAGTCTTCCTTGCTAATACATATGATCCGAGTCACTGGCTGTGTGGAGCTAATTATGTAACCATTTCTAGAATTTTTTTCCTTATCTGTACCATGAATTTAATCATCATCATCATCCGTAGCAGCAGCAGCCTCATCATTTGAAATAAAAAGCCCTTTCATTTGATTTTTTTTCTTTGAGGTTCACTTTCTGTGGACATTCTCCAAAAAGCTTTCTTTGATCTACTCTCCATTCTCCCTCCAGACTGGGATGGGTGGTCTGTCTCCTTTTATAGCTGCTGGCATGGCATTGTCTTTGTCATCCTCTTAACCCTCTGCTCTTTTTTCTTCTTCTTTTTGGTTGCTCAGTAATGCACTTCACTGATTGGTTGGTTGCCCTCTGACCCCCTGCACCGATGTCTTCCCTGATACCCCCCAACTCTGGCAATCACCAATCTGACGCTTGTATGTATGAGTTCTTTATTTTTTAGATTCCATACATTACATAAGAGAGATTATGTGGTATTTGCCTTTTTCTGACTTATTTCATTCAGCATAATGCCCTCAAGGTCCATCCATGTTGTCACAAATGGCAAGGTTTCATTCTTTTTTATGGTTGAATAATATTCCATTGTGCCATATATTTCATCCCACTTATAAACCATAATCATTTTTATCCATTCACCCATCAATGGACACTTTGGTTGGTGCCATATCTTGGCTACTGTAAATAATACTGCAACAAACATGGAGTGCATATACCTTTTTGAGTCAATGTTTTTGTTTTCTTTGAATACCTACAAGTGAACTTGCTGGGTCATAAAATAGTTCCATTTTTAATTTTTTTGAGGCACTGCCATACTGTTTTCCACAGTGGCTGCACTAATTTACAATCCCACCAACAGTGCCCAAAGGTTGTCATTTTTTGTCTTTTTTTATAATAACCATTCTAACAGGTTTGAGGTGCTATCTCACTGTGGTTTTGATTTGCGTCGTCATCATTGTCACGAGGGTCAGGGAGGTAACTTGCTTTGTCTTTTTGCTTTACTGTTCAGTGCCAAGCAGTAGGCAAATCTTCAGACTGCATGTGCTGTGGAAACTCAGGGGAGGAAACCCTGGCCGTGGCCCTTCCTATCTCTATGAGCTTCGGAGAGTCATTTGCCTTCCCTGTGCATCAGCTTCCTCTTCTGTCAATCGGGGGGAAAAATGAGATGACTTCAAAGGTCCTTTATGTGCAGAAAATGTTTCCTCTTCTTCCCTGTGCCCCTTCCCTCCTCGCTCTTCCTCCTTCAGCTAGGAGAGGTACTCGGCCTCTTTCACTCTCTTGGATGGTAACTGTTTCGTGAACAGACAGTCTGAGCTTTGTCTCCCTCTCTCTGATGAGAACTCCCTACTTAGAGCACAAGAGGTCACCTGCAATATTTAGGATAATTAAGGGCAAACCGATAAGTACAATAATAAACAGTACTCTTTGTGAAGATGTGCCTGATTGAATAATTCCCACCTCGTGCTGGAATGGAAAGAGGGGTTACTTACAAGTGGAGGCGAATCCATTGCAGCTGAGACTGCTGGACCCACAGCCGATAGCCTCAGTTTAGTGGGACAAGTCACAGGAACTAGGACTCTCATTGGTGTTTGGGCATGTGGCAGGTGAGTGCAGAGGTGGTTTCTGTCGTGGGCACTTTTGTCTAGCTCACATGGTACCATTTATCGGCACGTTTCCCTTAAGATGCATTTCATATGCTCTATGCTAGTGGGCTGTGTTTTCAAAGACGAGCCGAGAGCACATCAGAGGCATGGGTCATAGTTCTAGAGAGAACGTGAGTGGTCCAAGGATTTCTCAATGGTTCATTTTTGGGGGGAAAGAAAAATCAAACATTATTTGCTAAACTTCAAACGGTAGCTCATAAAAATGCAGATTTTCACTTGGCTAGGATTTGAATTCCTCTGGGATTTTGGAGTGCAGAGATCAAACCCATGAAAACACAGCCATATACCTCAAGGAATGGAACAACTTCAAAACCCCCAACGCTTCCTTTTAACAACAACCTCCCCTTCCTGCTTTTCCTCTCTCCCTCCCTCTCTCACACTCCCTCACTCACACGTACATACTTTTTTCTATCCACGTTCATGCCACAGCCCAGCAGGTTCATTGTTATTTCTGTATCGGACACCAGGGATCACTGGGCGAATCTGTCGCTCTTACTGTCGGCCACTTTAAAGCCACAGAGAATGCTTCTTGCGCCTAAGGAGGAATTCCTTCTCCCAGCACCCACCAGAAACTTTGCAACCATCTGCAGTCCCTTGTGGATTTCTGTAGCCATTTCTCTATCCCTCCTGCTTCTGTCCTGGTTCAAGGGGAGAAGTTTTTGCACTTTGTTTGGACATAGAACTCACCGTGGAATTCACTTGGCAATTGCAGTCCACTTGTGAGAAAATGCACTGGGATCACTCAGCACAAGGCCTGGGAAAAGGCAACTAATAAACAGTATGTTGCCCTTTACCAATTCCCAACCCCATTTAGGAGCTGAAGAGCATGTACCCTAGTAGGAGACTCTACACTGGACAGTGATATCCATTGCTTGAAGCGGGTACTAATACCTCCATCAGAGGCTGTTGTAATGCTAGGTGCAAGCAGGCCTGTAAGGGCTTAGTCATGGTAAGTGCTCAAGTAAATTATTGTTTTTATTCCACGAGCATTTATTGTTTTTCACGAATGTTGTACTCAGTGGCTCCAATGGCAAAATATCATTTAGAAATAGAAGATTAGAAAATGCAAATTAGAAGAAGTGCAAATTAGACAAAGCCCCCCTCTCTCTGGGAAGAGGCATTGCTAAAGCTCACTTTCTCAGGCTGGCTCTAGCTGTGGAGTGGTAGCAGGGATGGGTTCTATCCCTCACGCGTGTCCCCTCTGCACCAGTGTGTTTATAATTACTATTGGGAGCAAAGCCAGGAGCTCACAGTTTAAGCAAATATTTACCACACTGTAATAATTGCTACAGTGGAAGCACATAAACTGTGTGGGCCCCAAGGAGTGAGCATGGGCCACTGGGGAAGCTGGAGAAGGCTCAGAGACACATTTTTAACTGAAAATTAAAGAATGAGCAGGAGATTTTCAGGTGGAGAAATAGCGAAGGTTGGTTCAGATAGAGGAAAGGCCTGCCCAAGCCGGGCAAAAAGCCACACCTTCCCTTGACCCCTCCCTAGCCCAGCGGGTGGGTAGGGCCCAGACGGGTGACTGGAGAGACTCCAGGAGCACTCTGGCTCACGCTGTAAGGAAACCCTCAACTACACAGGGTACTACTGAGTGTTCTGTGTGAGAAATCGTCAAGCAATAAATGAGCAGTACAAATTTTTCTAAAGAAATTACATGTAGAGTTCAAAAATCATTCATTATTTAATCAGCAACTTCAAGTGTTTGAATTATAAATCCTGAAGGAGAATTTTGCAATTGACAGAGAAGTCACAAAATCTTCCCCCATCAAAGACCCATCAAAGTCTTATCAAAGTCTCCCACACTTGCATTACAGGAAAGAGCCTACTTACTATTAAATGGGGAGGGGGGGGGATCTTGTTTCTTGGGTTTCTTAGCCCGCAGTAGATTAAAAACAGCAAATTCAAT
>PVKM010001771.1:0-72779 GCA_004027735.1 Carollia perspicillata
GCTATTTCTCTACCTTGGTTTTCTCATCTGTAAAATGGGGTGAATAATAGCCCTTCCTCATTTCACAGGGCCGCTTTGAGGCATACATGAATTTGCACTTGTGCGTGCCGGGCACCCAGGAAGTGTTTCCCGAATGCCACCTGCGATCGTGGTTGTGGCATTGTCGTTATTTTCCACCCGGAGATCCAGCTCAGAGAGCCCTTCTTTGAAAAGCCTCCGTTGCTGCCCTCTCTGCCGGGTGGGCCCCTCCCTTCTCCGTGTACCTGGCATACCCGTGTTGCCATCCAAGCTTCATCACCGGGCACAGGAATTTACTTCCACACCCGCCTCTCCCTTTGGCTGACCCTGAGCTCCCCGAGCACGGTCCGGCCCAGCGGAGTTGCCTACAAGGGCCTGGTGAGTAAAGGAATGAATGACCGAATGAGTGAGTGTCAGATTAACTTCCCCACTGCCCAGCCACTATCCCACACTGTGACATTGGACAGTGCCATCCCCCCTTTCTGTGCCTCAGTTTCCTCAACCGACAGCTGGGGGTGGGTCATCCCAGCAGTCTCAGGTGCTCGTTATATGCCAGGGGCCCCACTAGGTGTGGGTCACCTTATTCTACTCTTTCACCAATCCTACAAAAAGAGGGGTGCTATTATCCCCATCGTAGGAGAGCATGAGATGCTTAGAGGTCAGGTAAGCAAGCCTCAGTCTGCCTGCAGCCAGGCCTTTGAGCCTAACCACTCCCTACACCGCCTCCCACCTCTGAGGGCACACACAGCAGAGAAGGAAGGGTCACAGCTTACCTGCGGCCTGCCCACCTGGACCAAGTATGTCAGGGATCCCCGCTCCAAAGCTATGGGGCTGCCCTGTGGACCTCCTCTAAGGCAGGTCCTCCCTGTGCACCCTGGCCATGCCTGCGAGTGGGCAGATGCTCCCAGGGAAACCTGGTCGATTGCTGCCCACACCCAAAGAGTCGGCACTTTCCCCGACAGAAACGATTCCCCAGAGGTTTTCTCTCCAGCGCAGGCCCCGCAGAGCTGTCCTGTCCAACAGGGCGGCCGCCCAGCACATGTGGCTGGTGTGCACTTGGAATGTGGCTAGAGACAATCCAGATGTGCGGTTGGAAATCCACACCGATTTTGAAGGCTTAGTATAGTAAAGACTGTCAACTCTTTCATTAACGACGTTCAGATATTGACTATAGGTGAAACTGGTACTGTTTTCGATATACTGGATTTATTAAAGAAAGTACAGTAAAAGTAATTTCATCTGGTTGTTTTTACTTTGTAAAACATGGCTACCAAACACTAAAAATTGCACACGTGACTTTCATTGGCAGCTCGCATTGTTTCTCTACTGGATGGCGCTGCCACAGAGCGCCAGCCACCAGGTTCTCCCTGAACCCTTACGGAACTCCACCTGCTTTGGGGCTGGGTGGCCGGCTAGCCTGGGGATGAGGGGAGGAAAGGGGAGCGGGACATGGAGGGGAAGGAGGGGCGGGATGGGTTGAAGGAGACTTGTCCTCAGCGGACTAGAAAGTGGCCACCCCGGTTTGGGGCAGAGGCTGTGGGTGGCTCTGCAGGCTCAGGCCACAGGTTGGAGTAGTGGGGGGTGGGGGCCCGACGGCAGGTTTCAGACGGTCCTTCCCGCCCCGGCAATTATCTGTTCAGCCCTGGCTCTCTCGGGGTAAAGGCTTGGACAAAGGCTCGGCGGGGGTGCCAGCTGGTGCCGGTGGCCTGTGCATTCAGGACTTTGCTCCCAGATCAAAGGCGTGTCCTTGTGCGGCCCTCAGCTAACAGACTCCCTGAAACTCCACTTCTTGGAAGCTGCACCGACATTAACCCTGTCCAGCCCGGAGCCCGGGCCTCGTGAAGGGGGCATCCCGAGGGGGCTTTCCTTCTCTAGTCCCCATCCCCACCCACAGCAATCTGGAATCACCCCCATCCCTGCCGGAGGCAGACGCCCACCCGAGAAGCTGGGGATGCCCTCATTTACATACATTTGCATCTCATGAATTCCAACACTCAGGCTGAAGCCCTGAGAAATTCAGCTGACTGGAAAACCCCGCCCGCTTGCTCTGCCCAAGTGATTTCCCAGGCAGGGATGAAATGGGAGGTGGGGGTCCCTGAAACCGGACCCCCCCTCCAGAGTGGACGTTGAGGAGAACCTGCATGGGCGGGGCGGTGGGCATCTTCGGCCTGAGCCCCGATTCAGGCCGAGACGCCTGCTTTTTCATCCCCCTCCACTTTCCACAGTGAGGACAGGGGTGGGGGGCTTGGAAGCAGCTCATCCATCTCGCCAAACCCCATGGGTCACTCAGGGCCCCCTCCACAGGCACACGGCACCCCCATCTCCCCAAGCTCGAGTTTTCCTGTCCCCCTTTTACAGCTTCATGCACTGGGGATCCGCACTGTGCTGCGTGGCACTGAGCTGTCAGTCCAGAACCAGCCCTGCCCTGGGCCCTGGGTGTCCAGGGTGTGGACCCGCATGACCGATGTGGTCTGCCCTTATTTGCCGGACATCTGTTCCGACAGCTTCAGAGGATGCCTGACGGTACCCAACCCTGTGCATACTGTGTTCACTTCTGTACATACACACTTACGATTACGTTTAATTTGCAACTCGGTCACAGTAACAGATAAACAACAATAACTGGTAACAAAATAGGAGCGTTACAACACGCCGTAATAAAAGTCATTGAATGTGGTCTCTCTCTTGCTTTGATGACTGATCTGATACGGTGACTGCCGCTGAGTGACTGACGGGCAGGCAGCACATACAGCCCGGAGACGCAGGACAACGGTGGGACAGGGCAGGGTGGCTCGAGATTTCATCGCACTACTCGTTTTGGCGTGCAGTTTAGAAATTATGAATTGCTTAATTCTGGAATTTTCCATTTAATATTTTCGGACTGCATTTGACTATGGGTAACCGAAACCATGGAAAGTGAAACCTTGGGTAAGAGGGACTGCAGTACTACTCCCAGGAGTGAGAGAGCTGGCTCAGTCACCCAGGGGCACTCCTGCCCCAGACCCCAGACCGTCTAAACCCACACAGGACACCCAAGGGGCCAGAGAGGTGCCCCACCTTGGTCCAGGAAATGCCCTTCCTGGCACACAGGTGCCCACAAGACAGCAACCAGCATCCTAAGTCTCTTTCTAGCCCAGTTTCTTCCAACTAATTTTAGCACTGATTTTTCAGCACTGATGCCATGGCAACCGGAGTGTTTATGGGGCACCTACTGTGTGCACTGAGAGAGGGAGAAATGCCCCCAGAGAAGCCCGAGGGGCCTACTCTACAGGTTTCTTCGCCCCCCAAGAGGGAGAGAAGCCAATCCACAGACATACAAAATCGGTGCCACGAGTGTTCGTGACACAGGACATCCAAAGGTGCAGCCCTTCTCCCTCCCTACTCCTTAAAACTGGGACATAAAATATATACAAGAGAATGCACAGATTTTAGGTGTATGGGGGGTGAGTTTTAATAACTGTATATACCTGGATAACTACTCCCCCAATTAAGGTAGTAAACATGTCCATCATCCCAGAAAGTTCCCTACGGTCCCCTCCCAATCAACTCTTCTGATTTCTACCACCACACGTTACTTTTGCGTGTTCCAGAACTTCACATACATGCGATCATGCCGTACGGGGACTCTTATGTGTTCTTACTCAACATAACACCCTTGAAATTTTTACTTTGTGTTTGCTGGTGAGTGTCATCTAAGTTGCCGGTGCCATGAACTGTGAACATAATTTACCCATCTGGGGACAAGCCCTTAATTCAATCACAAAGGCGAGGGCTGGAAGGGACCCAAAGTCCAGCTATCTCTGGGCAGGCTCGGCCCCGGGGGACCCTTCAGGAGTTTTTTCTCTCCTTCCCTCAGACATTTCCTGAAACAGAAGCTCGGCAATTATCCGTCTAATAGGCACCCAGGCCCAGCAAGTGAGTGGAGGCTTTCCCCGGGTTTCCAGTTTTGCCAGTGGCTGGCGGCTGCGCAGTTTCACTGGTAGTTGGGGCTGTGTCTGACCCAGCCCCGGAGGGTCCTGTGCTGAGCAGGCCTCTGTCCCTCGGCCTCCCTGCACCCTCACACCAGCCGGGCGTCCCCTGGGTGGGCTGCAAGGGGGCTTGTTTGGGCCACTTTCTAGCCTTTGGCCCCGGGTGGATGAGGCTGGGGCTTTGACGGCCACGCAGGAGGTATTGACTGAGCTGGGCCGGTCCCTCCCAGGGTCTGATTTTACCCCCCATCTTAGATGGAGGTTTAGGGCACCTCGCAGCCTGGCCCAAATGGGGGCACCGCTAATGTTGCCCGAGAACTGGGTTGGTGCCTGCAGCCACATTGCTTCTCCCTGATCTGCTGTTCCTCTGAAAACTGCCTCTGGGGCCAGGTCCTTCCTTCAAACAGGCCTTCGAGGAATCAATACCCGCCAGAAAGGCATTTACTACCCTCCTGATGCCAGGAAGAGCCTTTTCTACTGTTCAAAATCTATTCCCAGAAAGCATGGGGACTGCCCGGGCAAGACCTGGGTGGGGCTGAGCGACACAGGCCCCCGGCTTAGGGCCACCTGCATCCCCGTGTGACCTGCAGCCTCTGGCGAAGCCAGCACCCGCCCTCCGCCTCCCAGGGCTCTAAGAGGGGATCAAAAGCCCTTGAGGTGACAACGCCGGAATCTCCAAGCGGGTGAGAGACCTTCCCTGGGACCACGTGGATGCTGTGAGAGCAGCTCCGTCCTTCCACTTGGTTATTACCCCTGTGGGGACCCAACTTTCCACTGCCTCCCTGGGAGATTTAGTCAGGGGAAGAAACTGAAGAGGAGAGGGAAAGAAAGGCTAGTGTCAGAGCAGAAACATTCTATTCCGACAACAGGACTGCAAACGATCCCTTTCACCTTTCCAAAGCCTGTGCATCTTCCATGGCTTGGTTCCAATCCCACCTCCTCCAGGCAGCCTCCCCTGGCTGCTCTGGGCCACACTGACCTCCTACCAGGGAGTCTGAGCTCTGGACTCCAATCCTGCATTTTCTCTGTCCTGGACAGACTCCCTGGCCATGGGGTGAACCTGAGAGGCCCTGAAGGGTCCCCGGTATCCTTTCTGCTTACTCAGAGTAGTAAGTGGCACAAGGAATGTGCAAGAGAAATTGATAAACTGTCGCATTGGACTCTGGTTTCAACAACCAAAACTGAGTTTTCTGTTGGGCTCGGGACACACTGGATACCACCCTGCCCCAAGGAACTGAAGTTGGAAGTGGGGAGGCTGTGGGCACCCAGCTCTCTGGCCCATGGCTGTGACTCTGCAGGGATGAGGTGAGGGTGGCCCAGCAGGCAGGGGAGGTGATACAGGTTTCAAAGAATCCATGAGTCAGATGGCTCCCATGTAATGCCAGCCTCCGTGCCTGCCCCGGCACAGCCTGGCCCTGGACTCCCTCCCCCATCAGAGGGTCTCAGGCCCCAGAAATTGACGTGGGGTCTCTATAAATAGCACCCATTCCATATTGATCATCTTAAAAAGACACGGTATGTTCTAGGCCCACAGAGAGGAGAGTCGTATCTAAATATAGTCTCATCCCCAGGAATCGCTGCCAGCCTGCGTTGAGTGGTGTGCATGGCCAAGGGGGCAGTCTGAAGGGGCAGATGACCAAGAAAGTGGGGGTGGAACAGGAGGCGAGGAACCTCCCTAACCCTGCCCCATCTCCTCTGCCCCAGCCGCAGTTGCCAGCCCTGCCCCAGGAGCTCATCCCTGCCCCAGGAGCTCGTCCCTGCCCCAGGGCCTTTGCACCTGCAGCTCCCTCTTTACAAGGCATCCTTTCCTGGGGCCTCCTCCGAATCGGTTCTTTCTTGTTGCTTGGGTTGCGGTTCAGTCTCCTCCCATCTCTCCCTCACATCATCCTGTTGTATTCCCTTTATCACACTGGTCACTACCTAAAATTATGTTCTCTATCTATTTGTTTAGTAGCAGCCAGTCTGTCTTTCCCCAACAGGATGTAGTTTCAGGAGAACAGTTATGGTATCTGAACTGTACACCTTCCAGAATCTTCCAGGGCCCAGAGTAGGTGCCAAATGCCCTATCCAGGCTCTGCCCGGCTATCCCATGCTGAACGCTGCCTCAGACCTCTCTGACTCAGAGCGGTCTGGGCTGGCAGAAGACAGGGGGCACCCAGTGCCAGGCTCGGCCCGAAGCCCCAGCCGCGTGCACAGGCTGCCCCTGGCTTTGCCCTCTCCTCTCTCTGTCGCTGCGCATTTAGCCACAGGACTTTCACCCCGGCCCCTCTACTCCTGGACAGCTACTCTAGACGACCTCGTCTTGCCCCCAGACACCGCTTTCTGGAACACTTTTCTCTCCACAGAGCGAGATCTCCCTCCCCTTGCTGACCCCACCCCCAGCAGGAAGCACAGTTCCCGTCACCAAGACGTGCTGCTCAGAGATGCACAGGAAGAGTCCTTTCACCCCAGGCCCCCACGGGCAGTTTCAACTCTCAGACCTCCGGTCCCTCGCCGTGAGGAATGGGCACTCGCCCCATCAGAACCGCAACGGATGCACTGGGTGGACACCCACATCCTCAGTGTCCACTCCGGGCTCTCCCTACAGCCCTCCCTGGACCCCACCCCCTGCCAGCTCCCCCCTCTCTCTCTCTCCTCCCTCTTAAACCATCAAACCCCTTGAAAGAGCTGTCTACACGTGCTCTCTCCACGTCCTCACCTCCTGCTCACTCCTCACCCCTCTCCGAAAAGGACTTCCGTTCTCACCAATTCATTCAGGCACGCATCCCACAGTTGATTTGTGCTGGGCACCACATTCTGTCAGTGGTAAGAGGGAAATTTCTGTTGTCAAAATCACAGGACCTTCACGGTTGCTCAGTCTAAGGGACAATTCTTTTTTAAAATTAAGCGTTCCGTTAAAAAAAAATCTATCCATGAACTTCTCAGAATGTACCTTTTTAACTCAGCAGAAAGAGTCAGGGGACTCGTCCCCTCTGAGACAGGTGCCCTCCTTGCCTCTGTGACACCTCCACTCTGGCTCTCTTCCCCCCTCGCAGACTCCTCCTGCCTTGATAGTTAGAATGGTTAGAACGCCTGAGGGCTCTGGACTCCACCCTCTTCTTTCTCCCCATCCTCACCAATTGGAGTCACCTGGATGCTTTCAACACTGCTGAGGCCCAAGCCTCACCTGAATCAAATGAATCAGAAACTCTGGGGTGGAGCCTAGGCATACGTTTGTTTTGTTTTGTTTTAAAGCTTTCCAAGTGATGCTAATGTCACCAAGATTGAGAGCCACTGACCAGCACTCTTGCCGGACAACCTCATTCACTACCGTGGATCCAATGACCAGTGTCTGCGGATGATCCCAAGTTCCCACCTCCTGCTCAGGTCTCCTTCCCTCCAACTGACACTGGACATCAGCACCCCTCCCTGGAAGTTCTACAGGTTCAAATCGGAACCCTTCCCCTTCGTTCTTCATCAGGATTGCCAACCCAAACCTCACTGGCCCATCGTTCCTTTCCTAGTGGGACAGGGCGGCAGAGAACCTCACTTAATGAGCAATCTAAGTGAGGGACAGGAGAGTGGCATGTCCCTTAACAGAGAAGGCAGCTGGAACACCACTTACTTGCAGTAACCTGTCTGTCCCTCGCCTTCCATTGCAAGACTTTTGACGGCACCTCTGGTCTGCACTGGAGAGGTGGGAGGGCACAGAGCAGATAGATATACTGACGCCTGGGTTCCAGCTCAAGTCCTGCCACTTAGCGAAGTTTGACAGTGAGCAAGTTACTTAAGCTTTCTGGGCCTTCGGTTTCATCCACCTGCAAAACGGTCATGATTATGGTCCCCACCTCCAGGGTTGATGCAAAGATTCAGTGAGATGAGCCTTATAAAGTGCTTAGTGCTCCGCCTGGCTGGCTGGCAGCACTCAGTGAAAGTTAGCTATTTTTAGTACCATTACTGAGGATAAATTCCCAATTCCTGAGCAGAGCTCACAAAGGCCCCTGGGACTGTGATCCTGGCTTTAGCTGCTGCTCTTCTCTCCCTCACTCACCCCATGGGACCTAACGAGTCACTGAAGTAACAATTGTGCTGTTTCACATCTCTGGATACTGCTGACACATGCTAGGCCTGCGGGCTAGACTGTACCTTCTTCTCCTGGAAAACTCCTATTCATCCTTCAAAACCCAGCTGAAAAGTTGTATTTGTTAGATAGATGCCCTTGACTCTCTTGGCCAAAGGTAACCACTCCTCTTTTGAATGGGCCAAGGGGACACGCTTTAATCACTGCACACTTTCATAGTGACCTTCCCAAAGGTCAGCAGGAATTAGCCTCCTGTGAACAAAACAGAACAGAGAATGCCACTGACCACCGTCCCAGGCTGCATCCAGGACTCCCTCCTCCTTGGATTGCCTGGGACACCAGTCCCTCCTGCTCCCTTACTCCCAGCTGTCTTTGGTGCTTCTGACCACTCCTCTGAGCTCGAGCTTCATGCTAAGTGAGTCAATCCCATCATTTTTCCAGGGGAACTTGCGATCACCACTCAGAAACCAGGCCAGGCACTGGAGAGGCACAGCAGGTGCCTGTGCCACAGCTTGGCCAGCTCCCCTCTGCTCAGACTCTCCTTGGTCAGTCCTAGGTCAGTCCTGGGAAGTAGATCTCAAGGAATCTCACACTAAGTGGTGCCCCAGATCCACTGACTCTTTAGGTGACCTTGAATAAGTCTTTCACACACTCCCAGCCTCAATTTCCCCCTGTACAATGTGGTGGTGATGACAGTAAGATTAAACATTCAGTGAAGCTTGTTTCAGTACAGAGCTGGAAATCCTAGCATGAAATCTGTGTTCCATCCACACTCTGGCCCTCGGCTCCCCACGCTCCTGGGACTGCAGCTTGCCTTGAGCTATTGGCCCGTGCCGCCCTCATTCCATCTTCCAGTTCCCCCACCCCCACCCCTGTGCACCCAGCCAATTCTAACCGGAAGGAATTGAGGACAAGGGGACAGAGTTGAAGGCAGCAGCAAGGGTCTGGGCCACGGTAGCTCCAGCCTCGCTTCTCAAGGTCCCTCTGGATGGTGAGTGGCATGGTGGGAATCGGGGAGAGGGCTGAGGCACTGTGGCATGGTAGGGTCATATAATCTGCCTGTCTTCACGGTGCTGTGGGGGCTGGAGGGTCTCAGAAGGAAGCAAGGAGACAGCTGGGGTAAGGGAATGCCAGCCCAGGACCCCAAGAAGAGATGGTTGATCCCACCACCGTAGCATGGTCTCAAGGCACTAGGGAGAGAAGATCGACTCCTGCCGCAACCTCGGCCATGGCTTCCTGACTGAGCTCTGCGCTGTCCTCAAACAGGTGTTCCAACGCAGGAGGGCCTAGGGCCTAGGGCCAGGGCCTTGTCCCCAGCACTGCCCCCACCACTACCACTCCGTACCTCCAGCTCCCACAAGGCAAGGCACCTCCATTTCCTCCTAAGGCGCCACCAAAGACGATCAAATAACACAGAGGACAAGAGCCGCCTCCCGTCAGGGCACGTGGATCGCCCGCCCGGGTCAGAGCCGGGAGGGCACAGAGCTGCGCCCCAGTCCCAGCGCACAGAGATCTCCCCTGGTGAGAGCACACGCAGATCTCTCCGCCTTCAGGGCGCACGGAGACCACATGCCGCCCCATCAGGGCGTCAGAGGGCGCAGAGATCTCTTCGTGGTTGGAGCGCACGGAGATAGAACACACACACAGAGATATCTCTCCCCACTCAGGACGCACAGAGATCTGTCCCAGGTCAGGACCGGCAGAGATCTCGTCCCAGAGAGGACTCCCCGGGCAGACGGCTCCGCACGGCCCAGAGAAAGGGGGTGTTTGGCCCCCTCCCCCATTCCCAGCCCTGCTCGGTCAGCTCCCCCGCGCTCTGGAACCACTCATTGCGCGCCTAGTCGCCGCTCTGACCTTGGGGTCTCCGGCCTCGGGAATCCGGGTCCCAAACCCAGACCTTCCCCGAGCCGAGTCTGCGCCGGGGTCGGCGGGGAAGCCGGGGCCGCAGCTCCCCCTCCCCCGGCCCTCGACAGCGCACTGGGAAACCCGGAAGGAAAGGGAAGGGGAGGGGGCGCGTGGCTATTAGAGATGCCCTCCCCCCGGGGATCCCCTCCAGCCCCGCTGAGCTACGCCCCTTCTTCTCCCCTTCCCACCCTTAGGGGCAGTGATGGGGGAGGGAGCTGCCGGGCGGACCCGGGTCAGGGAAGGAAGAGCGCAGGGGCTGGAAGCTCCGACCTTCGGGGAGGAAAGTTGGGCGGCGGCGGGCGGAGGGTGCCCGGGCCGGGCCGGGCTGCCGGGCTGCCGGGTTGCCGGGCTCAGGGACGCTCGCTCACCTGCTGGTGCCCCAGCCGGGGCCCCGGGATGGGTGGCTGCTGCTCCGCGCGGACTCTGCTTGGCGCGAGGCTCGAGGCACTGGGCGCAGGCTCAGCGGCCCCGGGGTCGCGATCCCTGCATCCCACGGGCGCCACAGCCGTCTCGGCTCCGCTGCTTGTCTCCGGCTCCGGGACTCCGCGGGCGGCGCGGGCTCCGGCTGGGGGCGGGGTCGGGGGCGGGCCCCGCCTGGGCTCGGCCTGGGGCTTGGGGCCCCGGGCTGGCTCCGCCCCAGAGCGACGCGCCCGGGGCTCCGCACGTGGCGCTGCGCCCGCTCAGAGGGGGAACACCTCCGCTCCCGCCGGGGCGTACACCCCCACACTGACCTGGGGGCGCCCCGCCACAAACAGCCGCCCACGCGACACGGACAGATACATGCGGACACCGGCAGACGGTGGTGTACAGCCACACCGACTTGGGGATGCTTCGCCACAGACAGCCACCCACGCGGACGCCGACAAACATTGGCCAGAGTACACACGCATATCTTCACTGGCTCGGGGACCCCACACCAGACACCCTCCCCCGTGGACACGGACATACACTAGCACCCTGACACACACAGAGCACTGTGCGGAGACAAACATACCCGACATAGCGCACCCGCACACCGACAGACACACATTGACATACACCCCCCCCAGGGACACACAGGCAGACACATCACTGACACACACTGTCACTGAGGCAGACACTCTCACAAATTTAGTGACACCCTCATGACTCAGAGACACACATCCACTGACACACTGACACAGACACGCACACTCACATAGAACCACATGCTCCTAGAGACACACGCACAGACAGGACACAAGTCTGCACCATGGTGGACACCTGTACTGCCCTGTACAGCCACTGACACAGCGCGCTGATGGAAAAACACTCCCTGACCGGAAGGACCACACAACCAACAAACACGGACACCCACACTGAAACACACCCCCCCCCACACCTTCACACATGGAGACACATGGCTGACACTGAGACGGACAGCATCTCTCACACGGGGACACGGGATCCAGACACTGACAAACACAATCGCTCACACACCCGGGCTGACTGGCAGGGACACATACCCAGCGACACAGCTCCTTGTGTAAACAAAACAGGCCACAACCATCTCTTGCCCACAGAGCAGTAACATCATTGGAAGGGGTGGCATGCATCACCCTGCACGGGGTCCATGGCCCAGAGCATCACAGGAGCACACCCATGCACACACGTGTGCACACACAGGAGACTTTCTTTCCCAGCAGCGTTTTACTCTCTCCTACCACATCTTCAAGGCTCCTGGAAGTAAGGATTGTTCTTGGAGGGCAAAAGGGCATTGAGTTCTCAGAGGGTACCGAGGTGCTGTATTTGGGAGCTCAGAGGCTGTGACCTGCCCTCCATTATCGGCATCTTGGAGAGGTCACCAGGGGACCATCCTCCCTTTGGGACCTTGGTCTGTGGAGCCCCAGGTGTCACTGAGTGCCCTGCATGAACACTGAGGAGCTATCTGTGCTTGCAGGAGAGGCCTGAATGAGGAAGAAAATCAGTCAACAGAGAAGTTCAGGACTCAGGACCCTTTCCGGCCCCGCGTCTGGTTGGGTCGCTGGGTAGAAGGATGAACCACCTGCGGGCTGCCCGCTTCTGGCCCCCTGGCGGGCCTCAGGTTGGCCACCATCTCCCACTAGCGGCCAAAGTGGGAAGTGCAGGCAATGTGAAATTTTCCGCGTGGGGGCGGGAACGCCTTTCCTGAGTTCACACCTCCTAAGTGGGAGGAGAGGGGAGTTAAAACTCCAGTAGTCCCTGAGGTTTTCTACCACGGGCTTCTGGGCTCCAGAATGAAGATTCAAACTTGCAAATGGAGGACATTGGTCTGCGTAGGAGACTGAGCTAGAAT
Source organism: Carollia perspicillata (assembly GCA_004027735.1). Lineage (NCBI taxonomy): Eukaryota > Metazoa > Chordata > Mammalia > Chiroptera > Phyllostomidae > Carollia > Carollia perspicillata. The sequence continues at coordinate 12,245 of PVKM010001771.1, forward strand.
GGAGTCTGCTGGGGGTAAGAGAGTCAGCATTAGAGAGCCCCATGCTTCATCTACAGCTAGCAACGGTGGGCTTGTCACAGTCCTCATCAGTGCTGAGCAATGGAATGTTGCCAGCAGGAGAGGCCGGCTAAACCCCTCGAGTCTACACGCACCCACATTGAGACGAGAAGCCCACGAGGAGGAACCAGAGTTCTGATCCCGGGGACATCCAGCCAGCATATCTGTGGTGTGAGAGAGGCCTCGGGGAGGCAGGAAAGTCAGTGGGCCTGAGTCGGGGCACTTGCTACAAGGAGCCCTTGTCAAGATCAGGGCGACTCCGTTCTCTTTTCCAGACCCCATATAATGAAAGCAGGGATTCACGTTCAGTGGACTGTTCGGAGAACAGTCAAAGGTTTTTCAAACCAGTGTTTCCTTACCCCACCCTTCCCGCACCTCAGCTGCAGAGTCGGCCAGGCACACAAGACTCCTCTCTGGTCTTTCTTTTCTTTCTTCCCCTGCCACCACAACCTCACTGCCGTGTCCCTCCCCACGCAGGCACCCTCTCTAACCGGTGAAGCAGGCCTTTAAATATGCACACATCCTTGTAAAGTATGCATAATTATTTGCACATATGTGTTTCCTGTTTGTACCGCCACCGGCCTTTCCTTTTGCTTTGCTTCAAACACACTATAACCTACATGTGGAGAAGTGCACAGACCCTCCGTGTCCCGCTCCTGGGTTGCCACTAGTCGAACACGTCCCGATGCCCAGCGCGCAGATCAAGAAACCAAACGTCACCAGCACCCCAGAACTCCCCTTCATGCCTTCTTCCTGTCACCACCACTTCCAGGGTCAGCAACTACCATCACATTGAATTCCCTGTGACAGTTTTCCCTAGTTTTGATATTTATTTAAACGGAATCCTCTAGTACGAACTCTTGCATCTTTTGATCAGCTTTGGGTTCGTGAGATGCATCCATATTGCTTGTGGTTTTCATTCTTTGGTTCTCATTGCTTTCTAGAATTTCATTGGGTGAATATTCCATACTTTATCCACCTGTTCTACTGCCGATGGGTGTTCGGTAGTTTTCAGTTTGACGTTACTATGAATAGCACCGATGCGAACATTCTAGCACAGGAATTTTGGTGAGTGTAGTATATATGCGATCCTGCCAGGCACACACCTGGGAGTGGAATTGCTGGGTCACAGTGGAGAGTGTGTTTGCTTTTTTTAAAAAAAATCCTCACCAGAGGACCTTTTTCCATTGCTTTCAGAGTTAGAGGAAGGCTGGGTGGGGCCAGAGGGAGGAATATTGGTGTGAGAGAGAAACATTGATTGGCTGCCTTTTCATACATGCCCCAACCAGGAATCAAACCTGCAACCTGGGTATGTGCCCTGACCAGGAATCTGGACCTTTTGGTCCACAGGAACATGCTGCAACCCACTGAGCCACACCAGCCAGGGCGAGAGCATGTTTGATTTTAGTAGTCACTGCCTAACAGTTTTCCAAAGTGGTTCTACCAACACACGCTGCACCAGCAGTGACCGTGTGAGAATGCTGGTTCATCTGCGTCCTTCAGCACTTGGTATTTTTATCTTGTTCATTTTAGCTACTTGAGTAGGTGTGCAGAGGTTTCACATTGTGCCTTTAATTGGCATTTCCCTGATGACTAATGAAATTGAGCGCTCTGTCATGGTTTATTGGCCATTTGTGTGTATGTGCTTTTCATTTATGGAAATGGGCATTGTTCTAACTTTCATTCTGTTTCTTATCGTTCTCTCTCAACACTCTGATTTTGAGTTCTGTCCATGTGGTGGTGTAGGCAGCTAGTTCTTTGCATCTGACAGCTGTAGGGTGCTCTGTGGATGCGCCCACTGAAATTTATCCATTTCCCTAGATGAATGGCAGGTAGGCCTGAAGATGGCGAGGGGATGGAAGAGTTGTAACTGGCTTGTGTTTCTATTTTCTTCACTCTGCTAATGGCTGAGGCAGGGGCAGGTGAAGAAGCAAGCTGGATCCGCATTCAGAACCATAAATACTCAGGACTAGCCATCTTAGAAGGCAGCGGTGCAGGTCGGGGCCCAAAGCAGGAGGGCCTGTGAAAAGCTCACACCAAGACCTGTAGACCCAGAGATGCTCCCTCCGGCTCTGGGAGGCTTCCCTCCGGCTTCCCTGCCTTTGCTAGGTGCCAGAATTCTGGCAAAGGATTGGGGAATTCCACGCTGAGAAGATGACCAGCCCAAGAGAAAAGCCCTGTGATCCTGGGTACCCGCCCACCACCACCGTGGCTTGCTCCACATTCATTCCCACCCTCTTGCTCCTTGCCTGTCTTTCCCAGGAAGGCTCCATTCGCAAAGTGCTTGCCTCTCCAGTTTTCCCTGTGCTTTGTGCCGGCCACGTGGCTCGATAATGGCCACAAGTCATAAGCAAAGGTTTGCGGGGGAAGGGCAGCTTTTGGGAAAAGCATCGCTTTCCCGGTCAAAGAGGACAGGAGCAGCCGGATTGTTCTCTTCCCTTTTCTCCTTCCTGCCCTGAAGGAGGGCACGCTGCTCGGAGCTGAGGGTAAGGCCGTGAAGTTTGCTGATGTTGACCCCATGACCATGAACCGCGGAGCCCCCACCTTCCTACTTCGCTTCCGCTCTGGGTAAATAAAGGAGACGGGCTTCTCTGTAATGGCAGCCAGGTTGTGTGTTGGGTGCGGAGGGATCTGAAAACCCAGGTACTCTTAGTATAAACCGTTTAGCAGCCCTTCTGCTTTTACCCACACCCTCTTCCCCTCTGGCAAAGGAGCCTGGTGCGGAGCCCTGGAAACTTGGCAGGGTTTTGAGGAGGGCATCCTTTGTCGCCTTCTAGCACCTCTGTGGGCACTTTGAACCCCGCCTCTCCTGCTCTGCCAAGGCAGTTAGCGCTCAAACTTCCAGAAAGTTCTCGTCGCATCTGTCGTGGCTTTCTTTTCTATACACTTTTTTTGGTCCTTGGAGGGTTTATGCCTTTCAAAATTATGTCACTGTCATTGAATGAAATTTCAAGAAACATCTTCAAATTTACTATATTGTGAAGAATTTCCCCCTTTCAGATTCTACCCCTGATACTTTTAAGGAGTAAGCAGGCGTTAACCCTCACGGGTGGTCAGGGTCCTCCCAAGAAGAGATTTTGCTTTCTTTTGAATGCTTGAGCAGCTGAGACCCTCTATCTTATGAGGGTGAGAGAAAAAGAGAGGTGTATTCATGGCCAAGGGCAAGGGCAAGACCCACTTCCAAAGGGGCATAATCTGCCCTTCATACCTAGACAATGGTCAGGCTAATGCCCTTACCTGAGCCAGAGGGGCTCTGCTATCTCCTACCTGTGCCCTCAGCCTTAGTCACAAACACACCCACTCCTTGCCTTTGTCAGCTCCCCAGGAGCCCCGGTCACGCTGGTATGCAAATGAGGAAGAGTCTCAGGCTCCTCAAGACTCTTGACTGCCACCTGCTGGAGAGTTGAGAGAAAATAGATACAAATCTCCGATGACAGGAATGTGCACTGAAGGCCCAAGGCTGTGTGAAGCAGGATAACTGTGTGTGGCAGCCGCCTCCTGCCCCCACCCACCCCATCTCCTCCCTGTGAAGCGTTGTCCTTTGCCCACCAGCTCTAGCTACGACAGTGAGCTAGGGAGCCGGGCTTGGCGGGTCAGAAGGTTAGATCAGATTTACCGCCGTTGTTCATGATGAGACCTTGGGTTACACATAGAACCTTTCCAGACCTTACTTAACTCGTACATAAAATGGAATAGCTATAGATTCACCGCATTGAGGAGTCGAGAGGATCACATCAAAGAATACTTGGAAAGGAAGTAAATAGTTTGCAGAACCGGACAGTAGCACTCTGTATCCTAGCCATGTTTTGCCCCCTAGAAACAGACTCTGAGATGGAGATCGGCAGGCGGGAAGTTTCCAGGGAGTGCATGCGGGCACAGCATCCGCACCTGGAAGAATGGGAGGGAGGCAGGGCTGGGCAGAGGGAGAAGGTGATCTCCGCTGCAATTATGACGAAGGCCCCAGCCATGCCCACAGCAAGCTCTGGAGTGGGGTGACCCTTTGGGGTTGTGCCAAATTGAGGCCAGAGGAGAGTGAGCACGCTTTTCAACCACTTCAACCAGTCATTGGCAGCAGGCTGCTCTGTGGGGTGGGCATAACCTCGGGCACAGCGGACCCCTGAGGCTAGGGCAATGCCTCACAGGGGCACAGCTGGGAGCCATCGGCAGCCAAGCTCCTGGCAGCTGGAGGAACCACAGTATGTGCAACCTAAGAGGTGCATTGGGAGGCTCACCGCACTGTCCCCTGCACTCTTGGCTGCGAGTGTGGGGGGAGTGGCTATTCCTGTTGGATGCAATATGGCAGGAATAAGAAGAGCGTCAGAGACGGACTCTGTGCACCGAGGTTGGGGTCTTGCCAAGGAAGAAGCACCAGACTGCTCTGGCTGGGGCCGGCGGGGGTGGGGGGGTGCCGTTCTCCCAGGCACTGTCTCTTCCACGAGGGCTTTACCTGCAGGCAGCATGCCCCAGCGCAGTCCCCTAAGTCCGAGTAGGGCAGCCTGCTTTCCCATGTTCCATCGCATTCCATGGAGGACACGTGGTCACCCTGAGTTCTGCCACCTGAAAGTGGTGACGTGGCCGCCCTGTGTCCTGTCATATTTTGCATCCGTGCAGCGGTGGAGTTGCGGGAGATTCAGTGTGGGATCCCGGCATCTGAATGCAGCCCACAGGTGTGTTTCTGTGGGGGGCAGGTACTGTGTATCTAATAGTTTATAACTCTGTGAATGTCTTTAGCCGGGCCACGTGCTCTCCAGTTCTCTTTGGTTTCCACCGTTTCCTGTTCCATTATGCTTACGACCAATCTCTGCGTGGCCCTGCAGGCATTTCAGTTTTTCTCCCCTGGATCAGGGCCAGGCAGCCCCCTGAGGACTCGGAGCACCCCATGTGGTCACGTGAGCCAGGACCAGAAGTGGGCGGTTGCGATGCGAGGCCTGGGAGTGCTGGGCAGGCTGTGGGTTGTGATGAGCGAACAGGTCAGGGGCAGGAACGGGACTGAGACTGGTGGGAAAGACCACGCTGGTTCTCGGGGAGCCGGGGAGCTGTGCTCGGAGCTGGAGACCCCTGCCAGATGGGCACTGAGTTCCCACCACAGTTTTATTGTTATACCTCTAAGAAGCATTTTTATTGATAAAACACAACTTGGATAAATCTCAAGCGTGTCATCTTAAGCGAAAGGAGCCAGCCTTGAAGATTGCATGTACTCTATAATTCCATTTATAGGACGTTCTGGAGAAGGTGAAATTAAAGGAAAGGGAAACAGATCAGGGGCTGGGTGTGGAGGGAGGTGTGGGGCTGACCAGGAAGGGGGGCGTGAGGGAGGGCACAGTGTAGAGTGATGGGACTGTTTTCCTGCTGGACCGTGATGGTGGTTACATGACTCTGCATTTGTCAAACCTGCTAGAAATGCACGGCAGAAGGGATGAATTTTCCTGAATATAAATTAAAATATACATACATCAAATTTTCACCAATGAAAAGGAGGGCAGGAGTGGTACTTCCTTCAGGGATGTGTGGGTGTGCGGTGTGTGGGGGTGTGAGTGGGAGAGACGCAGGAGGTAAGCGTGGACCTCAAAGAGTGGGGGTGGGGTGGGGGGGTCGGACCTGCCATTCTGAGTCCCGGAGACCTGGAACGGTCCCCGGATGTCAGGTATTCCATCTCCACGCTCTGTGCATGAGCTTGTGAGCTTGAACTGGAGGCTCCGGTTGCCCAGAAACAGGGGTCGTGGACTTTGAAACGGAAGGCTGTTTATTTTTTGGTTCTGTTCTGCTTTGTTTTTCTGGTCTGACATTTCCTCCCCCAGGCTGCTGCGGTAGAGCTAAGGGGGGGGGGCCAGGGACCCAGTCCTCGGGGCTGCCCTGGCTCCTGCCCCTCCCTGGCACCCACAGCTTCCTCAAAATGGAAACCTCACAGGTAAGAAAGAAGACCGGATGTGGGGTCAGCAGCTGCTGTAGACTCCAACCCTAGTGCTGAGCAGACTGACTGCCAGATTCCCCCGGGCCTCAGTTTCCCCATCTCTAAGAGAAAAGCCTTGGGATGCTCGGGATGACGAAATCCTTCTCTGACATTCTGCAAGAATGTGCAGTAACGGAGGAAGGAAGCCCACAGCTCTGCAGGCACCCGAGGAGGGCCTCTGCCCAGGGCTGCCTCCCTGGTCTCTGCGTCCAAGCACGACTCGGGTCCTGCGCGGCCCTGCCTGGCAAACCGCCTACACCGCGACCAGCTGCATGCTCCCGAGAGAAGTGGATGAACGAGGGTGCCAGACCTGACAGGAGAATTTAGAAGACTTTGTAGGGAAATTGGTTTTTGTGCTGGGAGTCAATGCTTCGGGCCAGAAAATGCTCAGAACTGGCAGCGGCTGACAAAAGCTGCCTCTTGTCTGCAAGTGTATCAGCTTCTGAAGAGAGAAGAGGCAGGGGCTGGAGCGCAGGCTTCTCCAGCGAACAGTGACAGGAGAACAGAAGAGCCACCTCCCACTCTTACCGTCTTGCAGCTCCCAGGCTGCCACGGCGGAGATGGGCAGCCACTCCGGCCCCTCACTGCTCTGATGGTGGGACATGGGCCCAGGACAAGGAGTGACCTGTCCAGGGCCTTGAAGTGGCAGCAGCTATTGCCGGGGTTCCAGGGGGAGGCTCAGGGGACCTGGCACCCCAGATGCGCACTGTGGGAGTGCAGAGCTCCCCGGGCGCCCTCTGTTGAATGGAGGCTGCCTTGTGGTTTCGAAGGCTGCGGAGAGCTGGATCCCTCTGGCTCTCATTCTGGGAAAAAAGTGTTGGGACCAGATTGGCCACACTTCCTAGGGAGCTTGGCTTCGCCTTGGGATGACACCAGGGTCACACTCTTATCAATGGGCCTTTTTAAGGGACTTTAAAGGTGAACACTGGGTTGGCTTTGTGCTTTCAGACGCCCTTACTATGACAAATTGCTCTCCCCATCCCCAGGGTCCAGCCCTCAGCTGAAAGACCTTTCCCTATAACCCCGGGGCCCCAGCAGGGATGCCTCTCCCAGGCAGATACGTATCCAATAGGAATGCCTTCTCCTACCCAGGCCTCTGGGAGTGACCAGTAGGGAACGGCTTTCCGTCACCACAGCAAGGAGGGAAATAGAGCCGTTGGTGCTTCTGACACCGTCCAATCTCTGCTGTGGTGGACAGAGTGGGTTGGGCACTCAGCTTCCCCTTGAACTGCCTCCTAGCGCACATTTCTGTATCCAGGTCAAAAGGTCAGCAGCTAGGTTTCCCAGACTCCTTTGCCAATAGAGTTCTAGGTTTGCATTTCAGTGCCAACAATGAGATGTGTTGGCATGAGATTTGAAGAACAGAAGCCAACTGGGTTGTCCTGTGACTTGCTTTGGCCAACGGAATTTAGCAGAGGTGATGCTGGGTAACTTGTGAGGCTGAACCTTAAGAGCTCTGTAGGTTCTGCCTTCATTTTTTGGAGCGGTCTCTTGGAAGTCCAACATCCAAACAATCACATTAAAAAATGGACAAAGGACACGAGCGGACATTTCACCGAAGTAGGATTTACAGATGGCAAATAAGGGCATGGAAAGATGTTCAACATCATTAATCATTAGGGAATGCAAATTAAAATCATCATGAGATATTATTGTGTATCTGTTAGAATGGCTAAAATAAAAAAAAGTGGTATCACCAAATGTTTATGAGGTAGTGGAGAAACTGAATCTCTCCTGCATCGCTGGTGGGAATGTAAAATGGTGGCGCCATGCCGGAAAAGAGTTTACATTTCTCATAAAGGTAAACATGCACTTCCCACGTGGGCCAGCAATGGCGCTTGTGTTAGTGCATCTGGGCTGCTGTAGCAGCGTGGCATAGGCTGGGTGGTTTATAATCAACAGCCATTTCTTTCTCATGGTTTCGGAGGCTAGGAAAGCCGAGATCAAGAGGTTGGCAGAATCACCGTCTGGTGAGGACCTGCTTCTCGGTTCACAGATGCCTGTCTTTGTACTGTATCCCCCTGCGAGAGTGGCGGGGAGGCAGCTCTCTGGTGTCTCTGTAATAAGGGTGCTAATCCGGTCCGCGAGGCCTCTGCCCTAATCGCCTCCCAAAGGTCCCACCTCCAAGTACTGTCATGTTGGGAGTTAGATTTCCACATATGAATTTGGGGGTGGGGACACACAAACATTTAATCTATGGTGGCATTCTAGGACATTTATTCCATAGAAGTGAAAAGTCATGTTCATACAAAAACCTGTGCATAAATGTGCACAGCACCTTTTTTTTTGATAGCTGAAGACTGAAAACTGCCCAGATGTCCTTCAGCGGGTAAGTGGTTAAACAGCTGAGATGCGTCCAGACCGAGGAAAGCTACTCAGCGATAACAAAGAATGAACTGTTGATACACACAATGACTTGGATGGATCTCAAGGGAATTACACGGAGTGAAGAAAACCAATTACATATCAATCAAAGATTACATACTGCATGATTCTATTTCCATAACCTTATTGGAATGACAAAGCAAGAGAGATGGAGGGCGGGAGAGCAGACCGGTGGCTGCCAGGGTTTACAGGTGGAGTGAGGGGGTGGTGACGGTGCCTGTTCAAGGAAAGGGGTTGTGAAAGTGTCCTGTGCCTTTCCCGTGGTCATCGTACAAATCGCCATGAGCAGTAAAACTGCATAGGATGAAATACACACACCTGAGTGCATGCACACCTGGTGAGATCTTAGTAAGATCAGGGGATCGTATCAGTGCAGAACTCCTGGCTGTGATGCTGTATTATAGGTGCGAAAAGTATCTCCATCAGGGGAAACCGGATGAAGGGCATACAGGATTTCTCAGAGTGATTTCTCACAATTGCATGCAAAGCTATAATTATCTCACATTAAAAAGTGTTTTTATTAAAGCCATTCAGAAGAGTCAGACTCTGTGAAGTTTTACCTTAATTATTAGTTTTGCTCACACACTCTATTTCATGTATTCATAGAAGTGATAGAAGCATATAATCCCTGTCTAAAAATCAAAAAGAGCCCAAGAACATTTATGCACCACCCAGGGACATAAACAACAGTGTGGGGATTAGTTTAGGGTGGGGCCTGGGTGGGACTGGGGGAGGGGGGAGGGAAGAAAAATGGAACAACTGTAACAGCTTAAACAATAATACAAAATAAAAATAAATAAAAAATTTAAAATCTGAAAGAGCAATAAGTACAAACTAAAAATTCCAAGTGATAGGAAGAAGGGGAACCACAGTACCACAACCAGGAGCTCTGCACTGATACGATCCCCTGATCTTACTAAGATCTCACCAGGTGTTCACGCACCCAGGTGTGTGTATTTTGTCTTATGCGGTTTTATTACTTACGGTGATTTGTATGATGACCACAGGAAAGGCACAGGACGCTTTTACAGCCAGCACCCCTTTCCTTGAACAGGCAAAGAAGATTAAAATGTCAATGATTTACTTTTTCGTTATATTAGTAAACATGAAATTTCCTACCACACCTAAGCGTGAATGGTGATGTGGGCGAACCTTCTACCCTTCTGGTATAACTTGGTTGGAACACTTTGGAGCATATACAAGTCTCAAGAGTATGTATGTTAAAGACACTCACATATATGCACGAGAAAGTGTATACAAGACTGTTCCGGGCAGCACTGTTTTTAATATAAAAATCCGAAACAGCGTTCATGTTCACCAGTTGGAAACGGGTTATTAAATTGTGGTATATTCAGAAGATGAAAACAATTAACAATAAAAATGAATGATGAGCTCAAAAATAATCTTCAATGGAAAATATGTGTAAAAATACATGAAATAATATGCTGTTTATGAAATTATGCAAAATAGCCATGATATCATATTACTCATAAAATAAATTTATCTAACATAAATACAACCCCCCAGCAGGAGTATATGTGCTCTCAATTTGTGATAATGATTGCCTCTGGGAGGGAGGAAAGAGAATGGGGCCGGGAAGGTGTGCAAAGGGCGCCCTGACTCATCTTTAGTGTTGTGAATTTTGTCAAGAAGAAAGGAAGAGATCTGAAGTGAATGTGATGTCTGATATTCGTGAACAAGCTACAGTACTCTAGGCCTAGATCTGAGCCTTTGATTCAGTTTCTCCTCATTTGTAACAACACTACGATGTAGGTACAACTATCCCTTTTTGCCGATGAGGAAGGCGAGACGTAGAAAGATTAGATAAGTCACCCAGGGCCCCACAGTGTGGCCAGAGTCTGGCTTTCAATCCAGGCAGGTTGGCTCCAGAGCCCTGCCCTTCACTACCTACTCAAGGGCTGGCATTTGTTGTTCAGAGAAACGGGTAAATGGGGGGTTGTTTGTGGAATTGTTCTTTGTCCTCTTTGCTATACTTTAAAGTTAGAATAGATATTAAAAACAGAGAAATTCCATTCGAACCAACCAAACAAGACTTAACTGAATGGAGTGAGCCTAGACACACTTGAGTCGAGCTTTGCTGGGAAGGCGTGTAGGGAGATGGGGTGGCAGGTGAGGAGAGGAGGGAGAAGGGCGTGTGTGTGTGTTCAAATGGGGAGGAGACAACATGTTTGAAAGCCGATGGGAGGGACGGCATTGATGATGAAGGAGGAGGGATGCCTACAGAGTGGATGAGTTCGCATGTGATCAGAGACCGACTTGATTGTAGCAGAAACCCTTTTTCCATTTTAAGAGGAGGAAATGCAGATGACATGTCACAGAAGCAAACAGACTCGTCTATTGTGCCAGTGGGAAATCGTCTGATAACTTTATTCTTTCAGTGAAGTATAACAGGATGTTAAATTATAAGTGTTGATTGAGACACCGAAATATAATAGATCTGACATCCTAAAGTGAGGTGCTAGACCAAGAAGCACATTTTTGAATAAATAGTTGTATGACTCTTACCCCACCCACACTGAGGGAAGAAGGAGTAAGCCTGTCAGAATGAAGGTGGAAGGAATTTTGAAGATGACTCTTTGATGGGAGGGGCTGCCAGAAGGTACTGAGACAGTGTATAGAGACCCACCCCCATCTCCACTGGGGAAGTGTTGTGGGTGGGTGCCTGTCTTTTATCGGAATCTCGAACTTGGGGATGCCCATGGATGAGAGATGTAGAGGCCAATGTTTGCCCTCTGCCTGGGACATCAAACAGTTAAAGATGGGCTGCCTAGTTCTGACAGAGAGAGATTGACAGACATGGGCTCCCAGAATTTGTCAAGGTGCAATAAAAGATCTGTGAGTGTCCTGCATCAGATTGGGTTCTGAGACAGAGAGACAGAGAGAGAGAGAGATAGAGGAGGGGAGAGATAGAGAGGGAGGGAGAAAGGGAATCATCTCTCTGGGCCCACAGCAGACAGAACCTGGAGGTGGACCACCTCAGGGTTTCTCGGGGCTGTGGAAGGAAGTGAGTGGGCAGATGAGCTGGAGGACAGCGTGTTACTCCAAATACAGGAACTGCAGATGAGAGACCTCCAGGAGTGAGGGCTTTTAGATGAACTCATGAAAGCTCCCAGAGAGTCATCTTTAAATGTTGGCTGGGCTCAGAGAGCAGGAGAATTTGCCAGTTTCCTTTGCTCTCCAACTCCGAACTCTGCATGAGTAAGAGACAGCCTCTAGGAGAGAGGGAGAAGGCAAGTGAGTGAGAAAGCAATCGATGCCCCCTTCCCAGGAGCTGGCAGCCCACTGCGGCAGGCTTCCACTTGAGGGAAGGGAGGCATCAGACCACCTAATGCAGTTGGAAGCTTTGACTACTACACAGGACTGACATTCTAACTATCAAATCAACTGTGTTTTGAGACTTAAAGTGACCAGTGGACTTCTTACTACATAAGAGTAATCAAAAAAGTTATTGGACAATCCAGGATTTCATTTAGAAGTCCTTTATTCAACTTCTATTTTGAATAAAATTGGAGGGATGGTAAGTGGCAAAAACGAGGTTGCGATATCAAATGGAGAAGAAAGTAAGAGCTAGGAGCATAGACTGAGAATGAAGCGGGGGAAGGAGGCTGGAGTTGGGAGGTTTGGAGATTTGATAAGAGAGGAAGAGGCACAAATATATTGTTTTGGTGGGTAGGAAAATTAACTTCCTGAAGAAATGCAATAGGATCATTGGACAGTATTTAGAGCCCATCTGAGGCAGGGGGTCATGATTATTAACCAATGTCACCCCAGTAAATTTAATAATGAAGCAATGAGGTTTGTGGTCATGAAATTGGAGTGAGCCTGGTGAGTGTTGGGAGCAGGAGCAGAGAAGATAGAAATCTGGGTTTAACTGGAGTCGTTCAAGGTTCTACCAGACATGTGGGATGCAAGCAAGTGATTATAAAGAGGGACCATGACATCCAAGTGGGTAAGGGGAGAGTGGAAGTGATGGAAAGTCAAAGGACGAAGGGCCTGCAGCATTTGGAGAATTATTTAGGTGGAGGTCACAAGTTACATGTACTGGAGAGTTGGCAAAATTACCAGAGAGATTGGTGTTGGTAATAGTGATGACAAGGTTCAGGATAACCTAGTGGGTAGTGAATGTAGAGTAGAAGATACGATGATTGGATTAGAGAAACCTGTGTCCTGGATGAATCACTCTGTGATGGAGGATAGGCATAGGGCTGCGGCCAGTGATCCAGAAGCCTTGGCATTAATGAATGGTGAAGAATAATGCCATGTTCTTACAGCTGATGATACCCCAGAGTTCGACCGGTAGATTAAAAGCAGTAATCCTCATGGCCAGAACTAAGATGAGTCAAAAATATGCCAGGATGCAAAATTTTTTTCTTTTTCAAAAGATTTTATTTATTTATTTTTAAAGAAAGGGGAAGGGAAGGAGAGAGAGGGAGAGAAACATCAATGTGTGGTTTCCTCTTGCGCATCCCTTACTGGGGACCTGGCCTGTAACCTAGGCATGTGCCCTGACTGGGAATTGAACCAGCAACCCTTTGGTTTGGAGGCCCGTGCTCAATCCACTGAGCTACACCAGCCAAGGCAACCAGGTGCAAAAATTAAGAAGGCACGCACTCTCAGGTTTGTGCAAATATAAGACCAGCACTCGAGAATGAGTTCTTCCTTACATTTATTTCATGCCCAGCTCACTTGGCTCACTCTCGTTCACGCCCTGGTAGACAGTCCTGGAGGGAAAGCACAGTCCCTGTTAGAGGCAAGGAGGCGAACCTTCTCCTCCAGTACTGATTTGGCAAAGGTCAAAATTATTGTGTGGGAGCTTCCTGAATGGGGGTCTTCAGAAGCACAGCTCCACAGTATTGAGGGCAGTCCACAATGCCCGTGGGCACTCAGCGGGAAGAGGTGCTGCTAGATTTTCAACTAGAAAACAACTTCTGGGCTCCAAGATGGCAAAGGATTCTCAAACAATAAACAGGATACAATATACAGTATAATCAATACAGTGTTGCTGAATATCCGCTCTGGTGGGCTCCAGCTGTGGCACCAGGAGGCTCTACAGCAATGTTCACGTAGAAGCTGCTCTCATCAGTGATGGAAGATGGTGGGGGGACTAGAGCTGGGCCATTCTTGCCTAACAGAGAGTCCTCCACTGGGCAGTCTTCATTCTGAGACTTTCTCACAGCTGCTCTGCAGTCTGAGGCTCTTCCTGCAGACTCCTGCTCCCCCCCCCACCCTTTTTATTCCTCATAAATGCTTCCACCAGTCAGTCCCTTGCACATCTAGTTCTGACTTGACATCAACTCTTGGAGGACTAGGGTGGACACTGTGGTCCTCTCCCCGCAGTGGCAGGCTGTTGTGGGAGGAGTTTGTGTTGGCTTGTAGAATCTCTGTGGGATTGATCTAGGGAGAGATTTGGAGAACTGGTTGCTATAGGAAGTGTTTCAACTGGCAGGATAAATACACCTAGAAGTGCTCTCTATCATTCTCAAGGAGCTCCCTACCCAGAGAGATTTAGAACTTTGTAAAACATGGTGAAGGCTCTATCCAAAGAATGGAGAGTGGGTGGGTTAGGTGGATGTCACAGGCCACACAGAGGCCATTGGAGTGAAACCACTGGTTTGGCCCCTATTAATTGGTGTTTAGGAGAGAGCCTTGGATGTTCATTGACTCCTTTTATGGGGTGAACAACAAGGGGGAAGCCAGGAAGTTTCTCCCATAGTCCTCTGCTGCTCCGAGTGGCACAAATCAAGCTACTTGCTAACTGATGGGCATTTAGCATGATCCCTTGTGCTGGAAAAAGGCGCCGTGACAACTTCTGGGTAAAGTCTCAATTTGGAGCTTCTTGTTGCAAACTGACATTCCGAAGTATCCCAATACAATAAAATGATGAAAACGGTGGTGGTAGGTGGTTGTGAACTCATCAAGAATCTTGTCAGCTTACAAGATGCAGTGAGAAGCTTGTAATTAACGTTTTACTCATCACAGAATAGTTTTGAAGGGGAGGCAAGAGTCCACTTGGTCCCAAAGCAGCTGCCAAGAAAAGCAAATCTCCTACTGTAATTTGAGAGGGTGAAGGGGAGGAGCCTCACCCACCTCATCAATGAGAAGCAGGTGGGTGATGGGTAGGGAGCTGGGAGGGGAAGATGACAATATCACTTCTGGGTGGGACCCTTTGTGCACCTCACATCAGGGGCAGTGATCCCTTCCTGCAGACCTTTATCCAGGGGCTGTGTATAGCAAGTCTCCAGCTGGGACGATGGGCATGTGGACAGTATAGGAAAACAGCTTCTTCATTCTGAGCAGAAGGATATCTGAGCGTTAGTCTTAATTTGTGTTCCCCCAAAGCAGGAGCTGAGACAAGGATTTGGAAGCCAAAAGTGAAGGAAGAAGCAGGGAGAGTTAGCTAAGGAAGGGAGAAGCTTTAAAAAAAAAAAAAGCTGATTAGTGCTGTGATCAACTAGGCATAGGATGAGCCGAGTCATGTAGGATACAAAAGGTAAGGGGCATTTACTCTCAAGTTTGTGAAAAACTGGCCCTACCACCAGGATTCAGACAGTGTAGGGATTCTCTGAGACCCTTGGCTCAGAATTGTTCCCCCAAGGCATGGGAGGCTAGGGTATGTATTTATCTTCCAACTCCTGTCCCCCATTGGTTGAGGGTTGTCCTCAAGGGTGTCCACATCTCCCCTTCCCCTGGGACCCCTGGGCTGCTGTGCCTGTGTGGAGAAAAGTCCAGTGGCTTTGGAGAAAGCCCTACGACAGAAAAGCAGCAGAGTTGTATTCCAAGGCAGACGAGGCAAGGAATGGGGTGCAGGACACCAGAAGTATCTGCTATGGAGTCAGAGGGGTAGGATCCACGGATGGCCTCCTCTCTTGCAGGGTTTTTGGGGAGGTGTCCTCCATCCTGAGCACCAGTCAAAGTGCTGGCTGTGTCCAGGGGGGCCCCTGCATGTGGTTAGATGCTCCTTTGCACCAGACGCACAGTGCGAACCACCCTACACAGTGTGGCATGATGCGTCTCGAGTTGTCTCCCCTTTTATCTTTCTCCCTATTTCTTAAATAATGGGCAGCAAGAACACTTGTATCTCCATCAAACTTCCTGATGGGTTCAACAGGGCTAGCATCTTTCCTCCCATTGTAAAGACGAGGAAAGTTGTTCAGAGAAGGTGTGACATGGGACTGACAGAAGGCCTGAAATCAAAATGGGACCTTCTACCCTCCCATCCAGAGCTTGGTGCAGAGCACCATATTGCTGAGACCATGAGGTGAGTGTTTCCATGTGGACCATTCACAGACATTTCCAGCTTCCAAGTGGTTCTCGGGCTCCCTGTTCCAACTACAAGAAGCACCATCGTTCAGCAGGCACACACGCATGTGCCTTTATATTGCTTTCTAACATCATTAAATCTGGAAGCAGGAGCAGCCACGTTTTTAATAATCAATTAACTCAGTTCTGGTCAGAAAAAACAAACACAAAAAACAAGCTCTCCTCAGGCGTGCCCCTTTAGAATTTGTTATCTTTGTGCACCCGATCATATCCACCGAGTTTTGGTGGTGTTGTTGGTTCAATGGTCAGAATTGGTGGTTAAAAGGATCAACAGTTGACATGAAGTTTCTTGCTAGGGATTTGATGCCCACAGGCAAATCCTGCCTTTCTCTCCCTGAACTCACTTAGATGATGATTCATCCAGGACTTCTCAGGAAAGCACACTTCAAACGGATTTCCACTTGAGGGAATGTATGAGTAATTTTCCAGAGACAGAGTGTATTGCAGATATTTGGGTCCTAGGAAGCATTTAAATTTTACTTATTGATTTTTAGAGAGAGAGAGAGAGAGGAAGGGAGAGAGAGGAAGAGGGGAAAAACATCAACCTGTTTTTCTACTCATCCATGCATCCATTTAGTTGATTCTTGTATGTACCCTGACCGGGGATTGAAACTGCAACCTTGCCATATCCCGAGGATACTCCAGCCAACCGAGCTACCTGGCCAGATCATCCTAGTGAGAGTTTTATCTGGAGGAAAAGGATTTTCACCCGTCACCAGAGACAACCATGGAAGCCGGGCCCCTAGTCCATATTGTGGGGGTTAGATCTGAGCAGGCTTAGTAAGTGACTTGTCATCAACGTGCTTGAGAAACTTAAAAATACATAGTTCAGGTGCGAATTTAGCAGAACCACCTCCCTAATCTCTTTGTCTCAACCTTAGCCTCTTGTTAATTCCTCACTATGGCCAGAGGGAGCTTTACAAAGCACAAATCCAACTCATAACTTGCAATACTTATCCAGCATTTTGCCTGCGCACACCACGTCTTCTTTTTTGTAACAATACCTTAACTTTTTTTCGGGGTGGGGAGTGGTAGGAGGAGGTAATTGACTACAGTCTTGTTGGTGCTATCAATTAAAATGCCCCTCCTTCTTTTGCTGGAGCTGGGCCAATCAGATGTTCTCTCTTTGGGACTGGACACTAGAAGGGAACAAAGCTGGGACTGATTGGTTGTGGACTGACGAAGAGATTTTCCCATTGGTGCTGCCTGCCCAGATACCCACCCAGCTTTGGCGGCTGTCTTTGCTGATTGTTCAGCATTTGGTTCCATTCTCAGCTTCCCCATAGCTTTCCAGTAAATTCCTCTTATGCTGAAACTGATTTCTGTTTCTTGTAACCATGTAACCCTGGCAGACATAGAAATTGATACCCGGAGTTGGGTGTCATTATTAATGGACCTCAGAGTGTGGCATTGGCCACGTTGAGATGGGGCGGGACACCAAGAGTCTCCTGTCCCCAGATCTGAATCTGGAAATTTCTGTTATGCTTTCAGCTGTAGCCTTTTGTGTCTGGAGACTCAGACTGCCTGCTGCTTGCTGCATCAGCTTAAGGACCTTCACAAAAAAAACCACTAGGATTTGGAAAGGTGTGGGCTACTTCTTGCAGGCTTAGTACAGGCACACAAAGAAAGACTCACTTTGCCCAAGCTGGCCCATGTGAAAGCAGAAAGTGAGGACTTTTCTGGCTGAGATCTTACAGTCTTGTGCCTTGGAGAGTGGAAAAAGAAATTTCCATTCCAAGCTAATATCAGTACAGAAAAGGCTAGGAGGCCGAAAACAATGGTGGGCTGAAGCCAGCTCTTACTGGCTTAGTCGACTGTGCCCATCTCTTCCAATCCTGTCTCGAGGGAATGTCACACTGCTGGCTTGACACGGGCCACGGTGGGAGCACTGACATCAGCTAAATCAGAAAATTCTACAAATCGGGATTTCCCCCCTCCTAAATAGCTCGTTGTTAAACACTTGCCAATGATTGGGAACATAGGGATGGAGGTGAGTGTGGGAGCTGTGGGAAGCCTGACATCCTCCCCTCCCCTTCCCCTGCCCCAAATGATGCTGCCTCTATACTCCCTGTAGGGCAAAGGAGACACACTCCAACGTACACGGCTGGGCAATGGCGGACACACAGACACAGGGGCAGGTGAGTTGTGCCTGCATACCTGAGCTAACTGCTTTTCAACACTAGGTACAGTGGTTGGCTGAGGCCAGGATGCAGGCAATTTGGCTGAGGGGTAAAGGAAGGCAAGACCTCAGTTGCTAAAGGGCAGTAATGTTCAGTCCCAAGTCTAGATTGAAGGGTCATAATCCAACAAGATCTAACAAGTTGGTAAAATGCAAGAGACAGAAATCATACCAGTATCGTAAGGGAGTTGTGTTGCCAGACAAACGTCAGTCTAGGCAAATAATGGCCCGTGAGTGCTCACACCTGAAGACAATTTCCAGTGATGCCGGCAGGAAGTGCCATAAGCTGTCCATCCTCCTGAAGGACTCCCTTCCCAGGGCTCCTTTCTCATGAGAAAGTGGGACCGTGGGTGAGGAATTCTCCCAGGAGCAGGATATCCCTTCACTGTCGGGTCAGGCGGTCCATGCTCCAGGGACACTGCAAATTGGCACTCCTGAGTGTGGCCTCTCCTTGTCTAAATAGGCATCTTTATGGAAGCTAACATGTTTATACTGTCTATTGGGTAACAGATGGCTAGCCTTTGGGTATTGAGCCATGAGGAGCTACCCCAGAGGGTGCTAAGTGCTGTGGATATGACTGTTAATTGGATAGATTGGTCAGGGAAGAACTAAAGAAAGGGTGAGAGTAAGCTGTGGGGATATGGCAGCTGAGGCAAGAACATGCCTTGCATGTGTAAGAACAGCGAGGAGGACAGTATGTCTGAAGCACAGAGAAGGGGTAGGGGGAGATGAGGTCAGAGAAGAGTGAGAGCCAGATTATGTAAAACCATTGTAATGACTTCTACTCAGAATACCATTGGGCCATGGGTGGATTTTGAGCTCTGGCTGCTGTTGGAGAAAAACAGACGGCTGGGAACAAAGGTCAAAATGGAAAAACAAAGGGGGACTACTGAAGTAGATGATGGTGACTTTGATAAAGTTGGTGGTGGTTAAGGTGGTGAGAAGTGGTCAAATCCTGGATTTATTTTGAAAGTAGAGTTGATGGAATTTGCTGATTCAAACATTCTTGGCTTGGAGCTGGATGTTAACAACTGGGCAGGGCTCTGGATTGTCTCCTCCGGAGAAAGGGGAGTGCAGTTTCGTGTGGGATAGCAACATCATGTCGGGAAGGTGCTTGGTTGGATATTGCATGTCTAGAAAATAGAACGTGTGTTGATATGGAGCAGCTAAGGGGTGGAATGGAGTGGGTGGCTATTGGTTTAGCCTATTCATCATCTATTCCCTCTCCTTATGATATCAAACTCTTTTATTTAGGAACTGCTCTCAGCTCCTGGCTCCTAGGGTGAGCACATGATCTGGAAATGGCCAATGTGCTGCACGTTCTGGACGCAGTGTTAGCTTAGGGAAAGGAACATGGTATGACCTGGGCCAGTGGCATGCCTCACTGGGAGTTTTTGCTCGAATTATTGGGAAGGAGTCAAGTTTTTCTTCAGAGGTTACAGATGTAAAGGTTTTCCAGGGTAATCGTGCTACCACATGGGGAGAGACTGTCTGAGAACTTACAGAAGAAAACAGAGCCAAGAGGAGGAGAGATGGCATCCTGATGACACCATTTGAGCACCTGACTCCCACTGCATCTCTGGGCTTCCTGTTTAGTAGATGAAAATATTTTCCTTTCTCTTTCCGATACACTAATTTGGGTTGGATTTCTATCACTGGCAACCAGAGCTAATATCCAGTATACTGAAGTATTTTTGTACTGAATTGTATTGTAGAATTGTATCTACAATTGTATTGTAGATAGCTGCTGCCTCAAGTGTTCCCCATGCCACTTGGCTGCCCTGGTTCCTCCTTTGGGGCTTTCCTTTAGATTTCCTGAGGATCCAACAACGTCAGTTAGTCCCTGGTGCATCCAAAGGGCCTCCAGAAGCCCGCTTTAGCAATATGGTCAGTTCTGGTTGGTGCCCTGGTTGGTTCTAGGCAGGTTGTTCAATGTTTTAATATCACCTGTGATACCATCCACAAAAATTCAGAGGGATGCAAAACTTGTCCCCACTGTGATCGTATTCTACTCACTCCCCACTCTCTGCCATGCTTGCTTCAAAATCATTTGGTTAAATTTCCTCAAGCTCTTCACCCACGCGCACATCTTCTGTGTCTATTGCAGTTGCTATTCCTTTCTCTAGAATTTCCTTTTCTGTTACGCTGTGTTGAACTTCTCCTTTTACAACTCAGCTCAGAGAACCAAATCCAAGACAGAAATGCCACAAGTCAGAGTGCAGATAGTAACTACTTCTATGAAGAGGGAGGAGAACCTAAGCTAAGCCATTAAATTTTTTTAAATTGTGAGACATACACACAGAAAAGCACATTAGATATATATGTTTAGCTCAACCCATAGTTATAAGGGCAACATTCATAAAGAGAACCACCGAGGAGAGGGATCAGAGAACATTGCCAAAAACCCAGGCATAAATGCCGCTTTCCCCTAGTGGTAACCTGTTCCCCAACTTTTATGGTAACCAGTCCCTACTTTTCTTTATGTATCCTTAAACAATATATTTAATTTTGTCTGTCTTTGAACCTCATGAAATCATATAGTATATATAGTCTTGTGTCTGCATTCTTTCACTCAATGTTATGTGTCTAAGCATCATCTATAGACTTCTATAAGCCTACATCTATCCATTCTCATTACTGCATAAATTACATTAAAGAATGTAATCACAATTGAATTTATCCTGCTGCTCATGGATATTAGGTTGTTTCTAATTTAGGTTCATTATGAACAATGTTGATAAGAAACCTTGTACATGTCTTCTAGAGCATGTGTGTATGGATTTCTCTAGGTTTCGTACCTAAACATGGAAAACCGGAGTCCTGGGAATATGTGTCTTCAACAATTCTAGTGAGGTTAAATTGTTTTCCAGAGTGGCCGTGCCAGTGCATGCAATCCAGCAGTGTATCAGAGCTCCTGTTGCTCCACCTTTGCCCACACTTCACAGTTGTTAGGCTCTCCAAGTTTTGCAAATGTAAGGTGGACCATATAAGTTGCATCAGCAGATGGAAGGTGGTCCACGTGAGGTGGACCAGCTCTAGTTTTTTAATTGTATAAATGGGAAATCTTACAAAGTGACCAAGTATATATCAATGAATTGACTTGATCCTCGTCATTATTGCAGGGCATGTCCTAAGAATTAATAGAAGATCAAGGCTATCTCTAAGACACTTTATGTTCTATGTTGTCATACGAACTCCTTGCTCTTCTTCATCTTAAGACCTGCCATGTGCCTGTGGCCTGAATATTCTCTCTGATAACTTTTACTCCATTTGCTGCATAAATTCAATGACTCTTTTGGGGCTTAACTCCCAATATCTCTTGTGCTTAGACCAGTGCCTGCCATATGATAGGTATTTAATAACATTTGTAGGTTGAACTAAAGAAAATGTTGGCCATACCTTTTATCTCCCAGATCATCTTTCTTGAAATATCTCTTTTCTTTTGATTGTACTAATTATGAAGTCCTTGACCAAGCAGGACATGAAAACCTTCCTCCTTAAAGTCTGTCTGTGAGGCTTGGTGGAACAGGCTCTAAAATATACCCAAAAGCTGCCTCTCTAGCTATGCAGCAGAGAGGTCTGGCCATTGCAGCTTCAGAAGAGTGTTTTCCTCCTCTGAACTGACAGGCGCCACTGCATTCTACAACATGAAATGCAAGGGGGCCAGAGAGAGTGTCCATTCTGTCCCCGCTCCCGCCAATTTTACAAGTGGGGAAATTAAAGTTCAGAGGTGAGAGAGGTTGGCCCAGGCCAGCCAGGCAGTCAATCAGTGGAGAAGTCAGGATTAGAGTAAGCTCTCAAGACAGTGCTCCTTCTCCCCTACCCCACCCCCAAGCCTCAAGCCCAAACTTCAAACTATCGGAAACCCTGGAAGTGAAGAAGTGATTTATGACACACCAGTATCACATACTTTAAAAAATGATGCTTTAAGATATAACAGTGGTCTTAACATACCTTTAAAAATATTAATTATTTTAATGGCTATCTCAAAGAACTTTGATGACATAGAGCACAGGAGTTACCCTGGGCCGGAGCAGTTGTCTGCAGTTCTCAACATGCAGCCATGCAAAATCCTAAATAACATTGTCAGTCTCTATGTGGTGTTTCACAGAGGACTACCTTGAACCTTCAGCAACATCCTTGCTGTAGGTCTTTGGGAGTTCTGGTCCTGAGAAGTTTGCTCGATAAATGGACGCTCTGGTCATGATGGGAATAAGAGGACTAGAGACAATTTCTGGAAAGTAAAGGAACCCATCATCTGATATTGAAATTCAAAGGGGGAGTTGCAGTAGAGATGCGACTTCTGGCCTCTGACTCTTGTTAGTGAATGGGAGCTTCTCCAAAGGCGGGTACCAACTGCATTTCCTTGCCCAGCTCTCACATTGTGATCAGTGACATGCATTGGTGAGGTGGAAGCTGGGTGCCACTTGTAGTGGGAAAGAGTTATCACAGAGCAGTAGGATACATCAGAACCGGGCATGTCCATGCTGGAGTATCCTCACTAGGGTGCAGAGGTAGTGGCTTCCTTACTGGTAGCTTCACCTTCATTTTGTATTGAGCTAGATGTGCTCATGTTGACTTGATCACTGAGGCCTCTAGTGACACTGTCATAGGATGGTGGGAAAGATGTGGCAGATGCAGTTTCAGATTTGTCTGGGAACATACACTTCTCATTTTCCATGAGTGCATCATCTGTGAGCGACACAGCCTCCTCCTCTGCCCTGGGCACACCTGGGGGTTTGGAAATTGCCCAGGAGCGATGCAGCACATAGCTACGATAGGCCTTTTGAATGACAGTGGCTGAAATATCTTCTTGCTTCCACCGGAGGGTGGTGGCTATTGGTTCATAAGATGCTTTTGAAAGATTAGTTGCCATAAACTTCTCCTCCATATTTGCCTTCAGAGAATCCAACTCCCCAGATTCTCCCAGAACATTCTTGGTGAAGGCAAAAAGGATGTCCAAACAGTGGATCTTATCTCCAGGGACCAGTGGCAGGTCCATCCGGATTAATATATTCTGATTGGGTTTTGGGATTCGCAAGGGGCCAGAGAGTGTGTCTGCAAAGTCTGAGAGGGCAGAAAAGGTTATAAACTGGGTGGCCTCGGGGTCAAACTTCTCCCAAGTCTCATAGAACATGTCAAAGTCATCCTCACTCAGGGGCTCAGTGCTCTCCTCTGTGGCCACATTGAAGTTCTCCAGAATCACTGCTATGTACATGTTGACCACGATGAGGAAGGAGATGATGATGTAGGTGGTAAAGAAGATGATGCCCACAGCTGGGTTTCCACAGTTCCCCCGGGAGCCATTGCTGTTGGGCAGATTGGGGTCGCAGTAGGGGGGCCCCGTGTTGAGGATGGGGCTGAGGAGACCGTCCCAGCCAGCCGACGTGGTGATCTGGAAGAGGCACAGCATGCTGTTGGCGAAGGTCTGGAAGTTGAACATGTCGTCGATGCCGGCTTCCCATTTGACATGGGGGAAGGTGGCCATGCCGAAGATGGAGTAGATGAACATGACGAGGAAGAGCAGCAGCCCGATGTTGAAGAGGGCAGGCAGGGACATCATGAGGGCAAAGAGCAGCGTGCGAATCCCCTTGGCTGCTCGGATCAGCCTGAGAATGCGGCCGATTCGGGCCAGGCGGATGACTCGGAAGAGCGTTGGGGAGAAGTAATTTTCAAGTGACGTAAGAATTGCAGAAAACACCAGGCCTTTCAAAGAGAGAGGAAATGATCTAATTAGTACTCCCATCCATGAGCCCTGACAGAGTTGGCCGCGATCACACTCCCTTATCTTGGCTCCAGATGAACCTCCACATGAGCAGCTGTATTTAAGGACTCTGAACCCTCCGAGCCTGGCACAGGGGTTGGCATAGAGTGGGGGCTCAGTAAGTGTTCATTGCATAAATCTCTCTCTCTCAAGTAAGTCTCACCTTTCCTACCATGTTCTTGTTTTTCCCTCTACCCAGAATATTTTCTTGGTCAACCTCCATGGTCAAAACCCTACCTTCTGCAGCATAGTTCAGCTGGAAGTGATTGCACTGTGTTCCACATGCACACAGTCCTTTGTCTGTTTCTGTTTATGACACAGGCTCTGCTCTTCCCTGAGAATTTAGCCTTTGGGTCATGCCTTTTCCTCTGCCTGGGTCCTGTTCTCTGTGAAGGCCAGGACCCCCCTGTGATTCATCTCCCTATCTCCTACTGAGAAGACTGACTAAGTTTCTGGCACGTGGTCCTGTGGATAATTGTACAGAGCCTGGAATTAATTATAAGGGGGCCTGAGGAGTTTGGCAACTTGCTGACAGCTACAGCAGAATGGCTTTGAATGACCAGCTGTCTGCATAATGGTTTTTATTTGTTTCTTTCCTTTCCAGCTGAGTTTGAACTCCCTGTTAGGGTCTGGAGATGGGGGGTCAGTTACAGCCCCCCCCCCCACTAGGAACAAGGTTGGAAAGATGAAGAATACATATGCCTTCCTATCTGGTAACTAACTTGAAGATTTGTAAAGCTTGGTTTGGGGGAACTATGGGGCCTATTGGGACTACCAAAGATTACGCAAGACCGTTAGGTAAGACATGATTCAAAATCCCTTAGGACAAATGGTGAGGCGTGTGGTAGCAAGCTCTCTCTTCTTGCCAGGGTTCCCTCTTTTCCTACTTGCCCTTTATCACATAAACATGGATAGTCATAATATATGTTAGCAGGAGGAAGGAAATGGGAGGAGACTTGGAAAATAATTATAATTTTTTATTATAAAGTCTTAATGAAAGCCCCTCTCCTAAAATCCACTTTAACTGGGACGTTTTTCCATAGTGTGGGGTACATTATATGTCTGTATAATTTCCTAAGATTCTGCCAGCCAACTTCGTCTACTTCAAGGGAGAATGAGTGTTCATACCTGTAACATATAGATACTCAATATATGCCTTGCTGGTGGGAAGGAAGAAAGGAAGAGGGAGGGAGAGCAGAAGGATTGACAGGTAAAAATCTGTCTTTCACTTCTTTTCTAGCTGTCTCTCTGTGTGATTTCTGCCCAGTGACTTGTGCTGCCATGTAGGTCATAGGAACTGGTAATTAAAGTGTTCACCCACAGTGCAGAATTGAGTATTTAAGTATATTTTATTTCTATAATACTGATATGAGAAGTCACATAAGCAAGCTGCCTTCTCTAATACAAAATCAGAATGGACTTTAGAGTCTGTCACTTTGGAAGACAAACAAACAAAACAAACCTCCCATAAAACCTAGCAGCAACAAGAAAATAAAACGAAATGAGAAACAAAAATACATTAAACTCCCCTCCCCCTCAAACAACCAAACACAACCCAAAGCTGTATTTCAGCACCAGGGTAGGGCGACTGGTTAAGTGCTGCCAAGTTGTATTTAGATACTATTAGCCTTTGACGGTAAATCAATGGAAAATTAAATCTACAACTATGCTCTCACACAAAAAGTAAACAGGTCACGGTGTAATAGGTCAGAATGTTTTTATAATGCAATATAAAGTTGGTGTGCTGGGATTTGGCCTTTATAGGGCCAAACTTTGGCTAAACCACACAAAGGCCTGGTATAGTCTCTTGGTTGTTGGTGAGAAACTGCTAGTTCATTAGAACACTAGCCTGGTCTAAATTCAGCTCCACCATTTTCCAAACCGTATAACTTTGCATAAGTTTCTTAATCTCTGAGGCTCAAGGTTCAATGTATAAAATAAGGATAATAATATTCCTTTCACAGGGCTACTGTGAAGATTCATAGAGCCCAGCCTAGTGCTCAGAACTCCTCAAGCAGTCAATTATGGTGGCTTCAATTTCCACTTTAGCCTCTCATTCTACTCACTTTCTCTGACCACCTTTGGCCCCACAATACTGGACCCGTCATTCAACAACACCCAGACTAGACCATAATAGCACTGATCTCTTCACATTGATCCCTTGACTTTTCGATCACTCATATTCCTTACGTGGAGAATTATATAGAGATTTAATTCCAGACCCTTGACTTAAGAACCTCCTTTGAACAATCTCCTCCTTGACTTTCCTCGCTCCGTTGGCAACCCACCTCCTTTTCCAAAAAGTATTTTATGACTCACTCACATCACACCACCCACTCTCTGATTTGAAGATCATAAAAATAAGGCCCCCTGGAAACTCTGTCTCTCTGTAGGAACAATAGTTCCCTCTCAGCCCCCCAAGTTCTGGCAATGGCTGTGTCACAGTAGGTGCCTGAAGACACAGCATGGAGTGGGCCAATGGAACCTCTCCATCTGCCTGAGAAGCCCAGGGCCATTATTTTAAGTCTGCTGCCCTTGGAAGGCAGCAAATACTGGGCTCCTCTGACATACAATGTGTTTCAAAACTTTGTTGTTTGTCCCCTTGGTTACAGCTAAAACAACCCCAAGCAGAGTGGGCTTCCCCACCATATATGGTGCCCACTTACTCCCAATGGAGAGGATGACAACAATGAAGTCAAACACATTCCAGCCGTTGGTGAAGAAGTACTGCCTCAAGGCGAACATCTTCATGACACATTCGCCCGTGAAGACGGCCACGAAGAACTGGTTGATTCTGTTAAGGACTTTTGTCTTTTCTTCACTCTGATTATCTGTCTCCACCATCATGGTGATCATGTTGAGGCAGATGAGGGCCATGATGATGATGTCAAAAGTTTGTTTGGTCACGATGTCAAAGACGAAGCCCTGGTACTTGTTCTGAAAAATCATGAGATAATATGTCAGAGCCTTCTGGCCAACATAAACCCTACATCTAGAGAGGCTGTGTTCTCCATAGATGGGTTTTTGAGGTCTGTCTCTTTTGTCTCCCTCACACTCCACATCCAAATAGAAGCCAAGTCCGGTCCAAAATCTCTAACTAATTCTTAGTTAATTCTACCTTGTCGCCTCAATTCAAGTCCTCAATGCCTCTCCTGGCCCCATAAAGTCACCAGGTACTTTGTCCTTGACCATATTCTTCCCTCCATTTGCCATGCCCTTCCAGCTGTCTCTTGGCTACCTAAATGCCAATAGTCTTGAATGATTCCTCTCTCTTAAGCCCTATTTCCTTCAGAGAGTTTTCCTTAAACATATTACACCACATCGCTCTGCCCCTTCTTTGTGTTCCCACATCCTTCACAGTCAGTCTTCAGTTCTATGCTCCTCAGCTTATAGTCAGTCTCATGTATGCTTCTCTTCTTCTCTACTAGACAATGAGCTTAATATAGAGGCCCTATCTTATTTAACTTTGTGTTTCTCCAGTGCCTTGCATAGAGCAAGAATTCAAGAACTGCTTGCAAAATTATTGATTCAAAGGTAAATTTAGTGTGATTGTGCAACTTATTCCTGCAAACGTTCTCTTTATTCCTGGGGCTGTGCAGGTGTCTAAGTAAATGCAAGGGGTCAGGTCTTGATTATTTGCATTTTTGGAAAGAGGCAGAATGTCCTGGATAACGAAGAGATCATCTATATTTGGATTTTTTTTAAAAAAGCTCCTACTATGGTCCTCTAGTCTTTCCTGTGCTGTTAACATCATACTGTTCTGGGGCTGATTGATCTGAATTCCATTTTCCACCCATGACCTTCTCCTGAACCCTTCTCCTGAGCCCTGCAGAGCTCACCTGCCTTGATTTGGAAACATCTCCTCTTGTTCAGTGGCTGCTTATTTTTCCCCACCCCATGTACTCCAGGGCTAGGAGGCAGACCTGAGATCCTTCTTGTCCCCACTGTCACTTCCAGACATTTGTTCCTCCTGTGTCTTGTAAAGTCCTTCCTCCTTAAAGCTTGTGTCATCTAGCTAGCTCACCTTCACCTTGTCGTAATTGCTGCCATTTACCAACCTCCTGGTCCTTCTGCTTCACTACTGATGAACGAAGCTTTTGGCCACACTTGACCACTCTTGGCTATTATGTCTTGGTTCCTTAGCTAAATACCCAATGACCTAGTTTTTTCTAATTTAAAGAAAAATCTTCCTGAACCTCACTCTATTCTCTCTCCATTTTCACAGCAAAATTTCTTGAAGGAGTTGTGTGCAATCACTGTTTCTCATTCACTCCTCAATCCACTCCAACATAGTTCTTGTCCCCATCCTGCCACTGAAATGGTTCTTGCTAATCACCAATGACCTCCGTAATGCTAACTCTGAGGATACTTGTTTGGCATTGCTTACCAACCCTTTCTTGCTTTTCATTATGCCTTATTTTCCTGGTTCATTTCATGACTGTTCTATTTGAGTCTTCTTTACCCAACCTTTAGGTGTGAGAGTTCCTCAAATCTCAGTCCTAGGTACCCTTTGCTTTTCACCCCATTCTTTCTCCCCTGGCAATCTCTTAAGCCTGTGAATTATTATGTGTGTGGTTTTGGCTGATTATTTTCCTGAGTCACTGGACTACATTCTCTGTGAGGGCAGGAACTTTGTCTTTCTCACTTACTGCTCTATCCCCAGTATCTACATATTACCTGGCATGTGATAGATGTTCATACATAGATGAATGAATGGATGATAGAAAAGATATCTTTGTTACCCACACCTTCAATAAAATCATAAAGCCACTCCACTAGGGTTTGATTAAATTTGATTCTGCACAATCGGCACTTAATACATGTGTACTATGTGCAGGGCTCTGCATGAGTGGCTGTGAGGGAGGAAGAGAGGAAGCTGTTAGGAGTCTCACTAGGGAGCTCCCAGGAGCTGCAACGCAAGCAGAGACAAGAAGGGCTGTGACAGAGGCTGCTTCCTACTTTCCTCTTCGGGGTGGGGATGAGTTGCTACCCTATTGGGTTAGAGCAAAGAATCAGACCCAAGTAGGCCTGGGTCCAGCACACTGCTGGCTCAGATCTTTTCTGGAGTGGGAGGGGTATTGCTGAGCCAACAACAGCTCCCATTTCATCACTGAAAATGTCGAAAACAAAAGAAAAACAGCCTGTTCATGGCCGCATAACTTCTAATTAAACAGAACAGGCGAGAACATTGCTAAGTTCCAGGCATCAAGTTTGCTCTGGAAATTCAGGTGCTGGGGAATGCAGCAGCTTGCTGGCTGCTTTTGGCTTGGTCTGTGGGCAGGGATCACACCTTTGCAAGCCTCAGTGCTCTCAGAGATGATGAAGTGGGTGACTGATGGTGTGATATTATAGAGCCTACTATTTTCCTATAAAGTGGAGTATGTGAAACCTGCTTTTAGTGATTTTCCTAGCAAAGAATGTTATAGAATAAAATCTCTGAGTCTTGTGGAAACCTTCATCTTTGTTATGGTTGAACCATAAGGTTTAGAACCTGGGCTTCACCAGAGATGGTGAGTGGCATGCATGTGTGTGTGTGTGTGTGTGGGAGGTCCATACGTCATCCAGGTTAGCTGTGCTACGCAACCTGGCACCCATGCAGCTGTGGGTGGGACAGTGGTGCCAATGCTCTGCTTATCTGACCAGTTGGACCTGTGGGGACTCCTATGGGAAGAAGGTGAACTTTCTAGTGCCAATCACCTGGTGCCAAGGAAGCTGGACCTGGAAAGGTGGGTCTTATATGGCAGAGGGGATTTCTCTTTTGCTTTGGGTTTCTTTCCTGGTTCTGGACTTTTAGGAGGACAGGTGACCAGGCTTGTGCCATTGGGTGGTGAACACCAAGATGCCTGGATAGTGCATCCAGATAGTGATCTCTCCATGGTCCCTTTTTGGAATGCAGCCCACCCTGTCCCAGGGAAATTGCCCTCCTTCATAGGAGGAAGCTAGCGTGGCCTGTGGGATTGGTGGATGATAGGGGAGAAGTGGAAATGTTATAGAGAAACTGAGTAATTTGTAGGGGAGTGTTCTAGAAACCATCATGATTTTTCCAGGGGTGATCCCTAGCATAGAACTCCTTGGTGTCTGGTTCAAATGTGGATCCAACATCAGTCCAGCCCCCACTAAATAAGCCAGTTGCTTATTTCTCAGTCAGTCTGAGGATTTTCCTCCTGCAGCCCTACCTTGACTTTGATTGGCTGGGCTCAGCCTTTCACCTATATATTCTAATTTTGAATCTGTTCCTGTCCATTGAACTGGTTGACAGGGGTACTCAATGAACTCTAAGCACTTTCTCTCAGGCTCATCCAAGCCCAGTTATAGCAATCTTATGGGGGATTTGGGAGGAAACTTCTGCTTCTACAATGGTCTGGACATCCCATTATTCCCCATTGTAACACTTCTCATCAGAATGGAGAACACTAATAAATTTATGAACACTGTTTCCAAGTAAAGTGTGTCAAAGGTCACAACACTATTTTCCTCCATAAATGTTTTTAAAGATTCTGTGCTCATGAATATTTTAGTAACTTACGCAAATCTCATGCCTTGATTTAGACATCCTAATGTATGTCTTTCTAATTCATTTAGGGAAAGGCTTGTCTCTGTGTTGAAGGTCCTTAGGTTCTGCCCTTGTGTGAGGAAGGGCTACTGGGATCGTGCCACAGGCACTGCCTGCAGTCTTCTTCATAAATGTTGCATCGTCACCACAGAAAGGCTTTATAAAGGGACAAGATGCCAATTCTGTTCACTGGAGTAGATGGCTCAGAAAGTCTCTGAAGAGATTCAGCTGTACATTTCCAACACAGCAACATCCCCATCCCAGACCCGTTCCTCAGTCTCCATCGGCGGCCAGCCAGGGGCCTGGCACATCTTTTGGCTGAGGCCTGAGAAGAACCTAGATGAGAGATTTCATGTATGCTTCGGATGCTGCGTTGAACAGGAGAATAAAAGGGCCCGTCTCTTAGGATCTTTGCAAATAAAGAAATCAAAGTGGAGTATGGCCCTACATTTTGGTTAATCTTTAAACGCTAGAGTGGGATAATTTTTGGTTTCTGTTGTGCCACCTGATCAGGATCTTCAGCAGCCCAGGATCTAAGGCGGGTTGGGTTTGGGCTTTTCCTCCCTGTCTAGCTGAAATGTAGGGTAAGGCTAGAGATCCACTGCAATATAGATTATAATGCATAATCACACAAATGGTTCGTCTCCGGGCTCTAATCACCCTTAATATCACTTAACCTAGTCTACTCTCAGTCCTGTGCTTGAACCCTAAAACTGTACTTCCCTAAGTAGTTCTATCTGGAGTAACTGCAGAAGACGTGTTCACATCATAAGACCAGAATTGCTTTTTCAGACTTCTCATTCCAAGGACCTGGGAACACTCATTACCTTCATCCCTAAACTCAACCCAAAACCCCTCCTCCACGGAAGCCACTGCCCAGGCCCCTACTCAATACAAACATAGGCCATCAGGTTGGATTCACAGACATGCTCTGCTAGAGGGAAGCTCTGGGGCTCACCAGGGGCCGTGGGATAGGCTTCTGGGGCTTCTTGGAGCCCAGCTTCTTCATGGCATTGTAGTACTTCTTCTGTTCCTCCGTCATGAAAATGTCCTGGCCCCCTAAGTACAGGAGAGGATAACACACCACACTGTTATTAAATGAACAGGAACCCCCATGGATACCAAAGTTATGCAGGAGGTTATCACCTCAATTTCCTCCTCCTTCTGCAGAAAGGCACACCAAAGTTAAGCTGTATCCTGCCCACGTGCCACAACCAGAGACAGAGCTGATGGGACCGAGCCCCAGCTCTGACTCACTGCCTGGGCCTCTGGAACAAAGCCTGTATCTTGTTTCCAAGAACTCAGAGATTCTGCATGGATGAAGGTGGGGAGTGTTTGGGAATAGGACCCAAGGAGAAGGTACAGGTTGGTTCAAACCTGAGCCTTGAATCCAGCCTACTCATGCCAATCAAATCCACTGGTTTCTAGAATCATACTCCTGCCAGGGGCCAGGCCGTCCCTCAGGGCCTTCAGGAACAAAGACCTGGGACCCAACCCCCCAACCCGCTTCCTGGAGAGGAGGAGTTGAGGCCAGTTACTGCCTTATCCAAGGGTCCTTGGAGAACCCTTGGTTGGTTCTCTGAAGGCCCTGCCAGCTGCACTTCCCTGTGTTGTCACAGTGCTGGGAATCCCACCATTGAAGATAGATTCCTGCCTCCCTTAGGAGTGGCTGTTAGTTTTCTTTTGGGACCCTTTAAACCTCCTTCCTTGAACTTCTCACCTTTCACACCTGACATCGTTTTAAAGCCTCCCATCTCAAGAGCATGTTTGTGTACATTAGTCCCTGCAAATGTTGGGGAAAGGGGCTGAGATCTGTGGGGTTTGGGAAGAGATTTTGGAAACTTTTCAGACACAGAGGACTTCCTGGGAGGATTGGTATGTCCCAGGTGGGGCCACATTGAGATGTCCGGACAAAGAGTCAGCAAATAGAGTTTCTCGCCCCAGCTTGACCACTGGCTGACCTCACTCTATTCTCTGACATGGCCATCTCCATGCCTGGGCTGGGTTCTGAGGCTATAAGGAGAGAGCATTGTGCAGACAATTGCAAAACTCCTGAGGCACTGAGGACACTGGGCATCACTTCACAGCCGTGTTGCTGAGTCCTTCTAGGGCTCCCACAGACCTGTCTTGCCCCTTCTCATCCTCAGAACCCCTGCCAAGGACTTCAGGCAGGTGGGATGCCTGCCCCCTAGATATATACTCTAAATTGTAACAGTGACACTTTTCCTCTAGTGCCCATTGTGTGCTCAGCCCTAAACATGGTACTTTTTGTACAGAATTTTATTTACCTCTCCCCAAAATCATGCAAGCAGGTATCATTAACCCCATTGAAAGGATGAGGAAACCAAGGTTCAGAGAGGTTTAAAAAATTACCAGGGTCAGCCATCCAGCAGGTGGCTGAGCTGGGAATGAAGATCCAGGCTTGGAGGATGTCAAAACCAATGCTGTGCTCTCCAGTCTGTGCCATGATTTCTCCATGTGACCCACCCCCACATTTTCTATGGACCTTGGTTTGTATAAATCTAAATGGTATGCTGTCTACCTCAGGGGTCTGGAGGGTATTAAATGAAAGAATAGCATGAATACATTTTATATGTTTAATAAAAACATGAGAGGTTGTCTGGACTTGGACTCCCATTCACCAGAGTCGGTGACCATGGAGGCAGGTTGGGATTCTGCCAACATGGGCATTCTGGCCCTTCCTGAGGCCTCCTGACTCCGTGCTCTGGATGTCAGGACTCCAGACAGAGGCAGCACTGGAGCCCTTTCTTTCTTTGTTGATTTCTACAAGGGGCCACTTGGCACACACCCAACACAGCTGGTTCCAGCTAGGAGGACCATGGCACTCTGGGAGAGAAGATGGGGATCCCAGGCAAGGTTGGCAGGGCAGTACTGATACAGAGAAATGCAACTCTTTCAGCAGAAGCCCAGAGAGTAAACAGGCAAGGACTGAAAACAGAGGGCAAAGGTTGATGTTGGTGTTAAAGTTCAAAACTGGCCTCCTGGTCAGTCGTGAAGGGCTGTGAATAGTGTTGGCTTTAGTCATGAGGCCAAGGGACACTACAGAAACACCCGAACCCTACTTATCTTTTTTTTCTGTTGATTAAAGTTGTCAATTATGACCCCGACGAAGAGATTGAGTGTGAAGAAGCCGCCAAAAATGATGAAGACAACAAAGTACAAGTACATGTACTTGCTGCTCTCCCACTTGGGCTGCAAGGTCACCTGTGAGCAGACAAGGTGGGACACAGGGAGGAGGGGTTATCTTAGTTTTTGTTTACTCCAAAACCCAACCTTGAGACAAAGACATGTTTGCAGGTGGTTTATCTGGGAGGCGATCCTTGGAAGTAGGAGGGGAGGAGGAGGAGCGTAAGCAGGAATAGAAGAAAAGCGATCACTGTGGGCAACTGGGGCTCCATCTTGAAGGGGCCATCTAAGGAACTGTGTAAAACACCTCAGGACTTGACCTCCGAGGGACAGGGAAACTGGAGCATTTATCTACAAACTCCCAAAACTTATCGGTGAGGGTTGCCCTTGGGGACATGAAACTCTCACCCATGGGGGAGGGGCTGCTGAGCCAGCTCTGAAGCATGGAAGAAAGCCAAGTCTCGAAGGATAGCGAGTGAACTCAGAGGTGGACCGAGAAGATGGCAGGGCATGTGCAGTGTCAGCCACAGTGGTAATGATGAGGCACGGGTCTTGCCTCATCATTCTCCTCCACTTGACTGCCATGACGGCACTTGAAATTCTATCTCATCCCTTTGTTCTAGCCCCCACCCTTGCCCAGGGTGTGCCCTCAGCCACAGTTCTTTATCTATTACTTTCTGGGAGCAGAGGAGGAGCATCAGAAGCCCGAGGAAGGTACATGGAAGGAGAGCAGGCTAGGATCAGCTTAAATAGCCAAGAGTGAGCCAGCTGGCCACTGCTCCAGAGAGTGACAGTGCCAGGCTGCTGGGTGGTACCAAGGCCACCTTCACTCCAATTCAATTGAACTGATGTGGGCAGGACACCTGGAAGGGAAGCCAGTAGACACAGTGGGCTGAGACTCACCCCTTGAGCATCGACAGCAGCATACATGATGTCCATCCAGCCTTTAAAGGTTGCCTAGAAACAAGGAGCAAAGGTTATTCAGTCTCTGTCCATCCATCTACACTGGGCTCTGTTTTGATTTACTTGTTTTTCTCATTGAGGATTGGCTCCCCTGGAGCCAGTTCTGACATGTCTCTGTATCTCCCAGGGCAGAGCACAATGCTTGGCACACCATAGCTTCTCAGGGATTGTGTGTCAAATGAATGCATGAACAAATAGTGGAATGCAGAGACTTGTGGGTAACTGCATGGCAAATGTATAAGCAGTTACATTAACACTTGAATGGATGGAGCACTGAATGAACAAGTGGATTAAGGCAAGGATGCAGAATGAATGAATGAATGAATGAATGAATGAATGAATGAATATATGAATGCAGTTGACTGTCGTCATCACCAGCATTATCTATCACCACAACCTGGAACATAATTTATTACCCTCTAGGGGTAATTTGCAGAAGACTGAACATGTAGCTCTATACTATATCTATTTTGTACAAGTAGTGAATTCTATCTAATTACGTGATATGATCCCATGGCAGGCTCATTCCTTTATTCTAGTCTATTTCCCACATTGGTCAAATTGCACGACTGGGAGATCACACTCATCGGTAAGGCCCTCTGGCCTCATACTTAGACTGAATGCTACCCCCTATGTAGCATCTTCTGAAAGACCCTAGTCCCTCCATGTTACAGAGCAGCTAAAGGACTCACCACCTGCAGAAGTGCGAGGTAACCCATTGCAACATTATCAAAGTTGACCTTCATGTTGACCCAATACAACTTGCCAGTGTAGTTTTGAAGTATACATTCAGATTCGTTATGCACATTAGCAGCAGGCACAAGCGAAAAGTCTGCATTGGTAGTGTTGATGCACCTCCAAAACGTCCCTGAAAAGAAGTTCATGCCCATGATGCTGAAGATGAGCCAGAAGATGAGGCAGACGAGCAGCACGTTCATGATGGACGGGATGGCGCCCACCAGGGCATCCACCACCACCTGGGGGGAAATGCAAAAGGACCTGGAACCCCACCAATGCTCCACCCCTCTTGGCTGGATCCAATTGCTTCCTACACTCACTCAGGCTGCTGCATGAGCCAGTGGCCTTCGGAAACCAGAGAAATGGGTTAATGCAGACTCAGAAGACTAAGAGACACTGAAAGGCTGCAGGTGGGTTTAAACCTTCTCTAAGCTTCCTTCAGGGCAACTTGCAGGATCTTCCCTCAAGACTGAGGAGGTACGAGAGTTTACAAGTACACACATGCTCATTTAGGGGAATGGGATATATGTTGTGCTAGCACATACAGACTTCTAGCAACTCGCTTCATTTTCCTTAAATACAGCACACGGACATGGTATGTAGTATGCTTTGGTTAGGAATCAGTGACAATCTGCCCTGGCTGATGTAGCTCAGTGGATGGAGCATGGGCTGTGAACCAAAGGGTTGCCAGTTTGATTCTCAGTCCAGGCACATGCCTGGGTTGAGGGCCAGGTCTCTAGTAGGGGGCTATGCTAGAGGCAACCATACATTGATGTTTCTCTCCTTCTTTCTCCTTCCCTTCCCCTCTGTCTAAAAATAAAATAAATAAAACCTTAAAAAAAAGAATCAGTGACAATCTAAATCCATATTCACAAACTTGCCTATTTGTAAATTAGCAATCTGGAGATAAAATAGTAAGATAAATATCAAACTATTTCAGTCATAAGCGCCTAGTATTTGTAAAGGTACAAGTCCATTTTAAAAGTCTACTTTTGTTTTTGAAGATCTGATGTCTTCTTTGAGTCAGTGATGGAGGAAGAAGGCAAAACCCCACTTTGTGCACCAGGGGACTTTTGTAATTATGAGGAAGGGGTGGGATTATCAGTCTCTTGTCCCCTCGCCCCAAGGCAAGGGACGGGCTTGTAAGCACTTCTCCCTGAGGGAAGACAGTGAGGGCAAAGTGACAGCTGATAGAGATATGTAAGGAAAAGGATGAATGAAAGGGAAAAATCCGTAAGACCCATGACTGTGGTAGGTTGGAGAGATGTGTCTGGTAGGTGGTGGCTGAGGTGCTGAGCTGATGATGTCACTACATTCCAATGGAGTATCATGGAAAAGGCTCATTTGTCATGGAAAGAGGAAGAGCTTGAATGTTCCAAAGATTTTGGCCATGAGGTCATCCTGGCAGAGTGGGGGTAAGGGACACCTGTGAAGCCATGAAGCAGATCACTAAGAGTAGAAGAGAGGTCTGAATCCTTGCAGATGTGATGTTGGAGGTAAGAAGGAAAGAGAGGCTCACAAAGGGACCTGAAGGGGAACCAGGAGGTTCGGGGCACTACAGTACTACCAGTGTCCAAGCAGAAGGGAGCACCTGGAGCTGACCTGTACGGGCAGGGCCTGGAGCTCAGGGTCAGGGGTATGGAGGACATAAAGTGGGGAGGGCTACCAAATGTCACAGACCAGAGCAATTTGGAGACAGGTCTTACCCGCATGCCTTCAAATCGAGATAGAGCCCGCAGCGGCCGCAGGGCGCGAAGGGTCCGAAGGGCTTTGATGGGTGCCATATCAGAATACTTCAGGATCTTCGCTATGAGGCTTGTCAGAGAGATCTGAGGGCAAGCAGAGAGCAAAAGCACCACTCCAGGACTCCAAAGGAGCGGTCCTGGTGGAAGGATGCAGGAAATCCCTCCCGCCCCTACTGGGCCCAAGCCATTGTCCTGACTCCCACGTTATTCTGGATCCCAGTGAGAGTTCTAGAGAGGGTCCTTTCCTTTTATTAAAGACTGCATTCATCACGTACCTGAAACTCTGGGAAAGAAAAGCCCAGTTTCCCACATTGCCAGCCCATGGTATATAGGTGGCTAAGCTCCCAGAGTATCAAATCCACCTTCCCATTCCCTTCTAGGGGCACCAGTTGGACCCAAACATCCTTGACACTTTGACTTGCAGAGATTTGGAGTGGTGATGTCTCTTCATAAGGGTTACGTCCAGGTTTATTTTGGGAATATAAGGTTAGTTCTGATTATATTTGCTCAGAAAAGCAAAGTGGAAAGTGTCCTGGTCTGAGTGGGATCTAGTTCTCCTTTGACCCCTGATTTTTTTTTTGACCTTGAGTCAGTGCCTTGTTAGTCCAGGTTGAACTTTCACCTTTGTAAAATGAGAGAGTCAGACTAAGAGAACTCTAGGGCCCTACGAGTCTGTTCTTCGCCCAGAGTAACTGGCATGTGTCCGTGAGATCCAGCTTTGAGAGACAGCTGAGACATAATGGCTGAGTTCTGAGTCTCTGCTGGTCTGTTAGTTTTCCAAAGGATTGCAAAGGACACCAACTAACATGGAAAAGTGACACCTTCCAGGAGCTCTGAAGGTGCCAGGGACATACCATATGCATAGGCGTGAGCATACCGGAGACTGTGAACCAATGCTAGAAGACCCCAGCTCTACCATGACTGGTGGGCTGAACTCAAGCTTAGCTAATCCGGGCAGCAAGGTGGGGATGTACATTGGAACTTCAGAAGGGGAGGGGTTTATACTTGAGTTCTGGCACCTTAAAAGATGCCTGTGCTCAGGTAGCATATTCCACCGGGATAAAGAACTGGCATAAAAAAGGAACCCCTTCCTCCATCCATGCGAGGCTCCAGACACCAGCAGGTGGCACCCAACTGCATGACTGACAGAGGGCAGGGAGGTTTGAGGCCAGCTCCATACTGGGCCCTATTTAGTGTTTTGCTCAGCACCCTAGGAAGGGTGACTCATGTGCACCATCTGCAGCTGGGGCAACCAGGGGTGGGGGCCTCTCCATCAGAGCCCAACCACCCAAGCCCAGCTCCATTGCCACCACTCAGGTGACTTAGCTTCCCTGGTCTCTGGGCTCCAGTATTGCACCCATCTCATCCTTTCTCTACTGCAAATCTGATTATGATCCTATCTCTCTCCGACTCCGAATCTGCACTGGTGATTCAGGTAAGCACCATACCCCTTAGCCAGTATGACAGCCACAGCCTACTTTTCCAATCATATTTCACCCATACCGATATTTTCTACCCAAAGAAAATCGTTCCCTAAATGCACCTGTGTCTGTGCCTTTGCACAGGTCATTTTGAATTAAGATCACCTCCCCCGCAGTCCTCTTGGCATCTCAGTGTTCCTGTTCATTTAAGCCCTCTACTTAATGCCACCTCTTAAATGAAGACTTCTTAACCACACACTGCCCTGGGTGGAAGCAGGCTCATGTCTCTATGTCCATAAAATACTAATTATTTCCAGCAGTGCTCCTGACGTACCCCCTTATAATATGTTTGTTTCTCCTTGTGTGTTTTATCTGCTGGAATATTGAAGCATAATCTCCTGGAGATAGGGTTTTTTTAAAAAATTTATTGGCTTTTATCTATCCAACAGCAATTCATAAGTCAATCCTATATTCAATAGTTATAAATAGGACTTCCGGCCAAGATGGAGGCGTAGGTGGAAACACTGTACCTCCTTTCACAATCAAGATTAAGAACAACAAATATTTACAAATAGTAACACAACCAGAACACTGAAAATTGAATTACGGAAGTCCAACAAGCATTCAACCAAACCAGTAAGAGGGGCGGAGTCGGCAGTCAGTGGAGAGGGAACGCAGTAGGAAAAGGAAGTGGCTGTCAGACCCAAGGACGCAGTAGGTGGCACAAAGCTTGCAGAGCCCAGATGTGGGGAGAAGATGAGCAGAGCATGTAGGGCACGCAGGGTGGTTGGCTGACCGAGGACACACATTCACGTGCAGATAAACTAGGCAAGAGTGGGCAGTGAGACGGACTGCACAGCCCAGAGCCCCAGCAATGGGAAATAAAGCCTAAAAACACCAATTGAAAAGGTGCCAGGAGAGGCTCCCAGCCTCACAGGAGAGGTCCTTGGGGAGACTTGCAGGGTCCTGGAGCGTGCATAGGCCTGCCCACCTGGGAACCAGCGCCAGAGGGGCCTGGTTTGCTTGTGGGACACAGCAGAGGGGACACAAATCCCAGAGAGCACAGAACAGGTGCCATTGTTCCCTCTCTGACCCTGCTTCCACGGACAGCGTCACAACCCGGCGACTAGGTTGCCCCGCCCTGGTAAACACCTAAGGCTCTGCCACGCATATGTAACAGGTGCCACCTAACCAAAATGACACAAACAGAAGAACAGCTCAGAGCCCCAGAGCCAATACTCTTAAGCGACCAAGAGATAGCCAACCTATCAGATGCACAGTTCAAAGCACTGGTAATCAGGATGCTCACAGAACTGGTTGATTTTGGTCACAAATTAGATGAACAAATGAAGGTGATGCTAAGTGAGATGAAGGAAAATGCACAGGGAATCAACTGTGATGGGAAAGAAACTGGGACTCAAACTAACAGAGTGGACCAGAAGG
Source organism: Carollia perspicillata (assembly GCA_004027735.1). Taxonomy (NCBI): domain Eukaryota; kingdom Metazoa; phylum Chordata; class Mammalia; order Chiroptera; family Phyllostomidae; genus Carollia; species Carollia perspicillata. The sequence goes on from PVKM010001771.1 coordinate 51,931, forward strand.
AAGAAAGAAACAACCAAACACAAAAGAATGAAAAAACAAGAATTCAAAAAAATGAGGAGAGTCTGAGGAGCCTCCAGGACATCTTTAAATGTTCCAACATCCGAATTATAGGAGTACCAGAAAGGGAAGAGGAAGAGCAACAGGTGGAAAACTTATTTGAACAAATAATAAAGGAGAACTTCCCCAATCTGGCGAAGGAATAGACTTCCAGGAAGTCCAGGAAGCTCAGAGAGTCCCAAAGAAGGTGGACCCAAGGAGGAACACACCGAGGCACATCATAATCACATTAGCCAAGATTAAAATGAAGGAGAGAATTCTAGAAGCAGCAAGAGATAAAGAGACAGTTACCTACAAAGGAGTTCCCATCAGACTGTCAGCTGATTTCTCAGAAGAGACCTTACAGGCAAGGGGCTGCAAAGAAGTATTCCAAGTCATGAAAGGCAAGGACCTACATCCAAGACTGCTCTATCCAGCAAAGCTTTCATTTAGAATGGAAGGGCAGATAAAGTGCTTCTCAGATAAGATCAAGTTCAAGGAGTTCATCACCAAGCCCTTATTATATGAAATGTTAAAGGGACTTATCTAAGAAAAAGAAGATAAAAAATATGAACAGTGAAAGGACAGCAAACTCACAGTTATTAACATCCACACCTAAAACAAAAGCTGACTAAGCGGTCACCTAAAACAGGAGCAGAGCCACAGAAATGGAGATCACATGGAAGGTTAGCAACAGGGGAGTGGGAGGAGGAAGGGGGAGAAGGTACAGAGAATAAGTAGCACAGATGGTGGGGAGAAAATAGACAGGGGGAGGGCAAGAGTATTGTGGGAAATGTAGAAGCTAAAGAAGTTATGACACATGGACATGAACCAAAGGGGGGGAGTGTGGGTATGCAGGGTGGAGGGGAATGAAGGGGGGGAAATGGGACAACTATAATGGCACAATCAATAAAATATATTTTTAAAATAAATAAATAAAATAAATAGTTATAAATAAACATTTGATAAATTGAAGAAAAGATAGAAGCATGTTGGGATGAATGGCAGGAAGGAAGAACGGCTAGATGGAAAGTTGAGGATTTTGTATAGAATAGTGGATTAAAGGACACAAAGATAAATAGTATAGATATGAAAGGAAGGATGGAAGAAAGAAAGCAAAGAAGAAAAATAATATGGAGTAGTAGATAGACAGGATGGATGGATGGGGAAGGATGATGACTGGGTAAGATAACTCATGGATGAATGGAAATTGGAGAGTTGGACAGAATAGCTAAATAAGAGAGATTAGCAAATGGATGGAAGGTTGACCGGATGCATTAATGGGTGTGTGGATGGATAAATGGATGGATGAATGAGGGATAAATGGACAGATGGGTGGAAAAAAAGGATCAATGGATTGGCTAGGTGAAGAATAGAAAGATAGAAGAATGGATGGATAGAAGGATGCTGGAATAGGAGGGGCATGAATGAGTAAAATGAAGGTTAGATGATTGAATAACTGACATAAAGATGGATCAACAGATGGGAAGACAGAGGACTGAGGACCAATGGGTATATGGATGGAAGGAAGGTTAACAGGAATGGATGGGTAGAGCAGCAGAAGAAAGGATTTTGAGAATGGATGGATGGAAAGAGAGAACTGGTGGAGAGAATAAATGGAAAAAGTCAGGATGAGTGGACGTTTTGAACAGAAAGGAAGAACAGAAAAGACAAGTGGCTGGACAGATGGAAGGAGGGATGTATGGAAGAAAGGGTGGATGGTCAGATGATCACATTTAAAGCAATCAAGGCTGAAGCTAGTGAGACCTTCTTAGGTTGGAGCGACTGTGCCCCTAAAAGGGCTGGGTAGCCAAAATAAAGCATTTTCCATTCATCTATGAATAATTATTTCATATGCACAAAATCAGCACCTGTGACTCAGATTTCAGGCCTTACAGCTAATCGCTGTGGTGGAGTGGCCCGACGCTGCTAGCGCATTGGTATCAGGAAAGAAGAGAACTGAGTGCCCAGGCCTGCTATGGAGGACCTGCCAACACGGGAGGTGGACAGAATGTTCTGTACTGGACCCTATCCAGCTTCAGGAGGCGAGCACCAAATACAGACACATTTCCTGACACCTCTGAAGAGAGAACTCGGTGCTGGTGGCTGTTGAAGTGGGGGAAGCAGAGACAAACACAACACGTGTCTCCCCCTGCCTGCAGGGCCCCTCAGCTATGCACCAGTGAACAAATAACACAGGCAGCCATCTTGCAGAGCCAAGAGGGCAAAGGCCTGGACAGAGACAGAGAATTGTAGTGGTTACGATAAGGGAGAGATCACTCCTAGCTTTGGGTGGGTAGGAAGGCTCTTAGGAAATTTTATGGAGGATGATTTTCTCACAGCTTTGAGAAAACACAAGTCTAATGTGCAGGAGGCACTTGGTAAATTCCCTCATGTGGGGGTTAGTGGCCACAGGTTAGTGTGAGTCTGACATATGAGCTTCAGTTCATCTAAAAGGGACCCTCTTTCCCATTTAGTGCCACTAAGGGGAAGCCAATGATGTTAGTTAGCTCAGTGGTTCTCAATACTGGCTGCACATTGGATATATCCGAGAGTTTTACAAAATACTACTGCCTGCCGCCCCAACCCCATCTGTACCCTAGGATCAGGGATATTACAAGCTTTGGGAATAGTAGTGTTTGTTGATTGTGTTTTTAAGAGATGCCCAAGTGACTCCAGAGTGTAGCCAGGGCCGAGGACCAAGCCAGCAGGTGGACAGATTCTCTGTGCTGTGCTGTCCTCAGCTCCCTAAGTTCAGAGCCCTGTCCATGCATGCAGGGTCACAAGACCTTTGAGAGCCTCATGTGCCACCTTGCTTTAAATGTAAAACACAGAGGACAGTAAGTGGTCTTTCTGGATGGAGGCCTAGGAACAGAGGACTCATCTGAGGGTCACTGTGGTGCCCAAATCATGTACTGCCTGGATCTTACCATTCACAGGGGTGCAGGGCTAATCTCAGACCCCTTGCTATGTGCTCAAGATTTTTCTTGGGCATAGCGCTTGAGGGCCAGGCCCCCGAGCTTTCTTGGGCAACAATAGCCATTTGTCAGAGGTAAGGCCCCCAGACCCCACATGTGCCCACTAACTACTCACGTTCACAATGAGGAAGTCAAGCCAGCACCAGGCATTGGTGAAATAGTTTTTGAAGCCATAGGCCACCCATTTGAGGAGCATCTCAAACACAAAGATAAAGGTAAACACCCTGTCGGCATATTCCAGCAAGGCCTTCACCGTGGGCTTCTGGTCAAGGAAATAGTCTTCAAAGATCTGGAAGGAAGGGAACAGAATGGCAGGCTGCCTGGAATTACAGCACTGGGGTCCAACAGTGGGGAACGACCCTGTCAGGCCTGCCCTCAGGCCCTGGGACGGTCCTGGTGACCAGCTTGCCAGTGTTGTTTTGAGTTCTCTGCTCTGGGGCAGTGGGGTAGTGGAGGAGACACTGTGAGACACACACTGGGCCTTCCTGAGCCAGCGGGGACATGTGGGCCTGCTCATACTTTGCAGGGGAGCTGAAGGCAAGTGAGAAAGGAAAACTTCTCAAATTGGATTTTGGAAGTGAACCAAAGGGATGCTTACTGTGACTTAAAAATAAATGCTTCAAAGGGTGTTCATGGGAGTTCACTGAAATGACAGTAAGAATGGCCAATGAACCTCTGAAAAAGAATGTTGTACCTCACTGGTGATCAAGGAAATATAAATGAAAAGAAGATGCCATTTTTCTTTGATCAGATCAGGGGAGATAAAAAAGAACAGGGAACCCCAGGGTTGGCTGTGTGTGGCTGTGGGGAAGAGGCTAGCTATTCTCCTACAAGGCCAGTGGGAAATGAAAGTCAGTTCAGTCTTTTGGAAAGCCAACTTGGTGACCTGTCTCAAAGGTTGTAGAAATCTAGCAATTCTGACTTAAAGAGTTTAATCTAAGGACACTCTATGTCCTGGTGCCCCCTCCAGATCCTGTTCAAGGGTCTAGTGGGCCTATCCCTCACCTGCTGTGAATGTTGGCTGCTAATAGCTCCTGGATGTCCCCCTTTCCTGGAGATGTCCTTGGGCTGAAGGAAATAGCCTCCACCTTAGGAGGTTACGTGCCCCCTGGGTAGGAGGAGGGGGGACAGGTGGTGGATAACAAAAAGCCAGTGACTGACTGTGAATTTAAAAGGCCTCAAGTGGGCCACCTCTGTGGAGCCTTTTATGCATGGGAACTCCTATGGGATCAGGATGAGGCTGGGCTTCAAGGAAACCCTCATCTTTTCCTAGCTTGTTTCCCTGTTCTCTCCTGCTTCTCTCCAGGCTCCTCCTCAGCAGGGCCCCCAACAAACTGTGCCAGAGTCCCTGCTTCTGGTTCTGCTTCTACCAGACCTAAGACAGGAAAAGTCTTTAAATGCATAATTCCATACACTCTTCAGTGCTCATTAGAAGTGATCATAGAGCTCTGGCTGGTGTGGCTCAGTGTATTGAGTGCCAGGTCACGAATCTAAGGGTTGCCAGTTTGATTCCCAGTCAGGGCACATGCCTGGGTTGCAGGACAAAGTTCCCAGTAGGGGGCGCATGAGAAGCAACCACACATTGATGTTTCTCTCCCTTTCTGTCTCCCTCCCTTCCCCTCTCTAAAAAAATTAAAATAAATAAAATCTTTAAAAAAAAAGAAGTGATCATAGAGATGACTTAGATCAATAATGACATGTTCCTGGCATGGACAACCTGATCACCAGTCCGGGAGACAGGAGGGGCATACTGGCTGAGAAATTACCAAATGCATAAGTGTGGTTTCAGTTTTGAAATGCGTATGCATTACATGCCTAAGAAAGATGGGAAGGAAGGGCACCAAATGTTTTCAAAGTGAGATTCTCCTTGAGTGATAGGAAAATGGGTGATATTTTTTCTTTGCATTTTCCCATAATTTCCAAGTGGGTTGTGTGTGTGTGTTTTTTTTTTTTGCACTTTACTTTGTCAGATGAAAACTCATGTTATTTTTTCAAAAGTACTCAAAGTAAAAGCATAAGGAAGACTAAATTTGGTGCCAGCCTGTTCTGTCCCTTGGGGAAGGAGCCGGGGAGCTGAGTGGAGAGGTGCTGAGATGGGACCTGAGCTCCATGCAGGTGGGAGCAGCTGGGGTGGCTGGAGTGTGTGGAGAGGAGACTAGAGAGAGGGGAGCAGTGAGGGAGAGTGGAGAGAGAGCAGGAGAGAAGGTGCATAGGAAAGACACGAGCCAAAGAGGTGGTGATAAAAGCACCTAGGCAACAACAAATGTGGTTATTATTTTCATCAGGGAGGACAAAACGGAGGGTCGGGTCGGTGTAGAGAAAGCACTGCCCCGTGTCTCCTTGCCCTGCAATGCAGCCTCTGTACCCAGCCCTGGGCTGAGACTGCTATTCCAGGGGGACAGTTACTGCCCTGTGCTGGGACACTGGGCACCTTCAGACTCTACTACACCTTCTTCCAAGATGGTGGACCTGCCCTACTCCAGGAAGCCCTCTTTGCTCGCAGGTCTCGTTTTCCTCCTACCTCTCACTCAGATCATGCCTTCTCATCTGCCATTGCTCCTCCCTGAGGCTGAGGCCAGGTGCTAAGCAGTTTGGGCACCCTTCCTGGGAAATCTGGCATTTCAGTGGGTGCCCAGACAGTCAGCAGACTGTTCTCAGGGGGTGAATGGCACATGAGGAGCAAGACAAGTGAAAACACTTGGAGCTACGAAACAGGAGAGTGGGGTTCTAGTCCCCCCTTTAACTAACTAGCTGGGCCCCTGAGCAGGGCCCTTCATGTCTTGGGGCTGTGATTTCCTCCTCCATAAAATACAGATAACTGGGGATGATGAGTCCCTTTCTGTGTTGACATCTACCTTGGTCCCTTCGGAAAATTAGTTGCAATTGTATAGTGACATTAAGCCATGGTAAAGAGAGAAACACTCTTCCCTGTGCTACAAAGCTGGGGATTCAGCAAGGGGCTTGGGAAGCATCTCCTAACTCAGAATCTCTTTTCCTGCAAGGCTTAGTTATTCAAACTATGGACCAGCACAGCCTCAGCCTCACCTGGGAGCTTGCTGGAAATGCAGGTTCTCAGGCCCCAGCCCACAGATCTACTGAATCAGGACCTGCACTTTAACAAGCTTCCCAGGTGATCACATTTTGAGAGGAGCTTTGAACACATAAGAGTAATATTTACAAGTGGCTTTACGAGACAAGGAAGGATGATCCTCTTTGTACCAGTCCTTCAGAAAAGGCCAGTGTGTTTGGGCATCAGAAGGTGGCAAGTCAGGGGCTTTGAGATCAAGTGAGGGCAGTTAGATTTTGCTACTGACAAGCTGGGTAACCTTGGACAAGTCCCTTAAGCCCTTTGAGTGCCAGTGTCACCAACTATAAAGTGGGAGGCACATGCTCTCGCCTGGAATACTGGAATACTTGCAGCCAGGTGGAGCAGGTCACGCCACGGACACCTCAAGCACCTACCATGCCCTGCTGCTGAGAGGAGCCCATGTGCTGGGCCACAGATCTCCCTCCAGCCATAGGATGGAGACCTGCACCCCAGGAGTCAATGGACCCCACCAGCTCCAGGGTTTTTGGGTCATGGAGACCCATGTGGAGGCACTGGGGCAGGGACACTGCCTTCCCTTACCAGAGACCCGCTGCTGAGCAGGATCATGAAGATGATGAAGCTCTCAAACCAGCTGTGCTCCACGATGCGGTAGCAGGTCTTGCGCACCTGCCAGCCCACGTCCCATGGGAACTTGGTGGTATTCACTTTGCACCAGGGACAGCGACGAATGCAGCCTGTGGGGAGAGGTGACTGACGGTGAGTGATGTCCCACTGGGAAAGGAGGAGTATTTTTATTCCAGCCCTGCAGGGAGACCAGTCTGCCGGGAAACCCGCTCACCACCCCCTTTGGAAAAGAATTCTTTCCCTGGATATGGGAGAAGCAGGGTCCCTTACAGACACCTATCTCTCAGTCCTGCCCTCGAGTGTTGCTTTCTACCATCAGTCTTGCCCACTCTCGTCTCCTCCCCGACCTTCTTCCTTCCCACAGATGATGCCATGGTCCTTGTGCTTATGGCTGCCTGTCTCCTGAAGCCTGACGAGCCATGTGGCCTGGGCCTGGTGGGGTTTGAGGGGCTATGCCCTGAGCCCATGCGAACCTGAGGGACCACCACCTGGCTGGGATGGGACATGGGTGAAGCCCAGCCCAGGGTCACGTGGAGCTGGAAACTGGAAGAGTTTTCTCTCTTTCTTTCTTTTTTTTTAATTTTAATGTTTTCTTTATTGAGGCTATAATTTCATAGTATATGTATTCATTTATTGCACAAATATCTATTGAGAACATGATGTGCCTCCTTGTTCTAGACATTGAGGGAAAAGGAGCGTAAGATGCTGTCTCTGCCTTCAAATGGTACACAAAGGATTGGCCCTCCTCTGGGTTCTTAATGTCCTAAATCAAGAGCGTTTACAGTAGCAACTCCTTTTCCCTTCCCATCCTCCAGAGAGCTGATTTGTAACTGAGTGTGGAGATTTCCAGGGCGACGAGGCGGGCACCGCGCCCCTCAGCCCTGTCTGATGTGGCATGAGATGCAGACCCCGGCCCCAGGCTGCTGCGAGTTGTGACGTGTGTGTCCGATGTCCATCCTTCGAGCCTGGGGGTAAAGCAGCAAGGGTCCCTGCCTCCTGTGGACCCCAGGCCAGGGCCCTAGACACAGAGGCGCCCAGGTGACTGTTGAGATGGACTCTGGCCCTAATTAACGTCAGTCCGAGGAGGCCTGCGTCCCCGACTTTACCTTCGGTGAAGCAGTCGTCTGGCTCTTCAAGGTCATCCGCCAGCTCAGGGATCTTCCTCAAGATCTCCTCAGGATCCAGGAAGTCCACGGTGCTGCCTTCTGAGGGACTTCTGTCACCCGCTCCCTGCAAGGCACAAGTCTAGGGCCATGAACTCAGCTCTCTGAGGGGTCTGGGGAATCTGCCCTGTGGGTTCCCCCCCCCCACCCCCGCCCCGGCCAAGAGCTCTGAGATGCAGGGGACGCCCCTCAGGGCCGGACCCACCATGGTGTCCCTTGTGTGTTTGGTACCTTGCCAGCTGAGGCCCCGACAGTGATGCCTTCTGCTAGCGATGTGAGGCTTTAAACCTCCAGGCCCCTGATGGAGTGCTGGCAATGGCCCGAGACACCGTAATTACACCCATAAAGACTCTGAGCATTCATTGGGCTTGAATATTTAACCACGGAGCAATGCCGCAGGGGCGCGGCGGCCCTCCGGCAGCTCCAGCCCCGTAATGTCTCTGGATGAATTCAATTAGGAGCTGAAGCGGCTCTCCTGTTAGTAAACCTGATAGCTCGGCTAATGGACCCAAATGGTGGGGTGTGTTCCCATCTGTCACTGTCAGGCCCCTCCCTCACTGGCCAGAGTTGAGAACAAAACAAAAACAATACAAAGCCAACGCCCACCCGTTGTGTCCTGAAAGCAGTGAGCAGAGAAAAGCAGCCAGGGGAGCCCTTAGCAGGCTTAGCAGGAAATAGGATGTCCATATGTGGAAGGTGGCCATCCTCGCCCAGCTGAAACTGAGTGGCTTGTGTTCCTCCAGGGACCCCAGATCCCAGGCCAGCCCACCCTCCTATCTTCCCCTAGCGTGGTCAGCCTCGCCCAGGGGCACACGGCCAGCAGCTGACATTCCTCTAGCTGAAGGACTTGATAACTTTGGGGATGAACAATGTCTTCCTTATCTTTGCCTAGCCCAGTGCCTGTCACAGTGTCAGCACTCAGCGGCTAGGTGTCAAGTGAAGTTCCTGATTTTTAATACAGTGGTATTCAAGACGCCGAATCTTTACAGATACCTCTTTCCCTGGAGCTTGTTTTCTTCAAAAAGTTGTACTGAAACCACCAAGTTTATTTTCACCTCTTACAAGACATTCCTAAACCCTGATTCCTCTTCCTCTCCAGAGCACCAGAATGTGTGTGTGGTCAGAGGAGCTGGCTTGGACAAAAGAAAGTGGAGGTGGGGAGTCAGCGGGAAGATGGCTTCACCAAGGGGCGACTCTGACTTTTATCTGCTGGCTTTACCTAACTTCCTCTGTGCATTTGTCCTTTGTCTCCTTGTCTCTCGGCTGTCATTTTCTGGGCACTTATTCCATTTCAGGGAAAAGCTAAACACTTGACAAGGAGCATCTCATTTAAACATCAAAAGAATCCTTCCATGGTTACCATTCAGTTTTGCAGATGAAGACACAGAGGCTCGGAGAGGTTGAGGAATTGGTCCTCCACCCCCTCCCTCCACCTCCTCTCCCTGGTGGAGCCTTACTCTTCCCGTGAAATTATGTTGAGTAGCCCAGGGTCTAGGAGGGACTTGAAAAATTCCCAGGATGTGACATGAGGTTAGGAGGTTGAGTGCAGGCTGCAACACCTTACCTCTCCAGGAAGCTCACATACCTACCTCTGCAGGGGCCTGAGCAGCTGCCTCGTCTTTCCACTTCTCACCCAGGTATGGAGCCAGGTCCTCAGAGGACGATCCAGAGCCCAGGCACCTGGGTGCCAGGTGGTCCTCAGACCTCCTGAGTTGCTGCAGCTGCTCCTGCTAGTGAGAGAGGATCCCAACTAAAATCTATCCATCTACCCATCCATCGTGGAGACCCTATCACCTGATAGATCTGTTTAAGTCTTGACTTGATTACTTATAAGCTGTGTGACCTTAAACAAGTTATTTAACTTCTTTGATCTTTACTTTTCCCAATTGAAAAATTGAGAAGGCGAGGTCTACTTTATTTGGTTATTTTATTTTTTTAAAGATTTTATTTATTTATTTTTAGACAGAGGGGAAGGGAGGGAGAGTAACATCAATGTGGGGATGCCACTCACACACCTCATACTAGGGACCTGGCCCACAACCCAGGCATGTGCCATGGCTGGGAATCGAACGGGCAACCCTTTGGTTCTCAGGCCCATGCTAAATCCACTGAGCCATACCAGCCAAGGCTATTTAGTTACTTTGATGACTAAATATGTTCCTGCTTATAAAACACTTTGAAGAAAGTGCTTGACTCCATAGATACTAGCCATGACCATTATTAATTGTCCAAAAGTCAGATCAGTAGTAAACGTGGCCATCTGGAGTCCCCCAAGGACCCCAAAGTAATGAAAAATGCTCTGAGTGGGGACAGCCGTGGCACAGTTCATGTCCTTTACTCTGGGGATGGTGACGCCCTGCCCTTGGCTGTTACCCAGACAAAAGCATGTAAAATATAGCAGCTGATAGCAGCTGCTGGAACACAACAGAAGTGACAGCTGCAGGGGAAGAAGGCTATGGAAGAGCCACAGACTCAAAGCACAGCTGTCCAAGGCCATTCAGTGGGGTGGCCAACAGTTCTGCCTGTCCCTGGGCCCCACAGGGATCCCTGCCTTCCCATATTGTGCAGAAGAGCGTGCCACCAGTCATTGGGAAGAGGTTAATGAGGGTTGCTACATCTGCCTAAAGCAGTAGGGAACTGTGCAAAGTATTAAAAAAAAAGTAATCCCAAAAGGCTAAAATGCACTTTAAATGCTTCGGTGCCAAAAGGAACAAGTGTCATTTCCCTGTAACATCCCTTGTCAAGAAGAGCTGGGTAAATGAGTCACATATCGATGAGGACTCCTCAGGATTCCGGTGAAGAGTGGAGGAGACTTGCTCTTGGGCAGCATCCCGTTCTTAGAGGAGCCCCATTAGCAGCTCACACACGGAGCCTGGGTTTGGCAGAGTGAATGGGGCAGCTGGGCGAAAGGCGACCCCAAGCATGGTCTGGGGCTCAGGGCTGCCCCTGCTCCCTGCTTGGCTGGGGAATCCTGACCCTTCTTCCAGGTTCTCAAATGCCACTCCCTCCAGAGAGTTTGGCATGTCTTGAGCTTTCTTATGTCAAGGGCTCTTTTGCCTGGCTTGCCTGGAGCTCCTCAGGGCTGTGCCAGTCCTCATGTTGAAAAATCTCTGTATCATAATTTCCCCTCTGCCCTTGTTGCTCCCTCTCTAAGACCTCTACCTGCTTCCTGTGGTTGTCCAATGGGAGAACTCTCACCTGCTCCTGGGGGGGCACTTCCTGCCAGGAACTCCCAGCATCCTCCTCCTCCTCCTCCTCTCCTTCCTCCTCCTCCAAGTCATCAAGGTCAGATTCACCCTCAGCAATGGGCACAGAGACCCATACGTTAGGATTAGTGATGAAGTCACTGTGGCTGTCCCTGGGGTCTCTGGAACCCGAAAGCCCTCCGGGGCTCTCTGGGGCTGCATCAGCAGCAATGTGGTTCTCGGCTTTGGAGCTGGACAGTGGGATCTTCACCACTATCTGGGGCTCTGGCTTGGTCCGGGGCAGCAGGCAGGGTCTGCAGAAGAAGGCTCGAATGGCCTTCATGGCGCGATGGCCAAATGCCTGGATCCGCGCCAGGGCCACCTGCAGGTTGTTCATCTCCCCATCCTCCTCTGGGGCTGTGAGGTTGTCAGCGCTGAAAGAGTTCAGCAGCAGGGCGATAAACAGGTTGAGCACCTGGGGAGAAGTAGACGGGAAGGCTGCTCAGTCAATGAGCTGAGCCCCTCCATGGCCCCCCAGGCGGGCAGCTGGATGGCAGGATACCCACACCTAGGCCTCTCTCTGCACCCCCAGGATGCTTTCTCTCTCAGGGGAATGATCACCTGAGAGCAACTGAGGAGAGCCTTGGGAATGTCATAAGTGACCTGCTCGTGTGGATAAGGCTGGCAAGCAAGTTCTCCATTGCAGAGGAGATCACCCCTGCTGAGCCAAGGGACAATGAGGGACAACAGAGAGGAGCAGGCACAGGCCTGCCCTGTGACCACCTTCATCTGCCAAAGCCCTGGGTTCCAGTCCTCACTCTGGAGGCACATCCTAGGCACATCCCTCCACTGCTTCCAACTTCACGCTCTTCACCTGTATAAGGGTTGCCTGCCTCTCAGAGTGGCTGTGAAGAGGAAATGACACCAGGGATGTAAAGTGCTCAGGGAGGCAACCCTTCTGCCTGTGGGTTTGGGCCTGCGGCTCTGCAGGGATGGAAGTCAGGCTGGAAGAAAGGAGGTTCCGCCAGCCCTCCACGCGGGAATGTGGGCGGAAGGCATCTCTGCCTCAGGGACCTGGGTTGGGAAGACTGTGAAGAGTCTGGATTTGTTATTTCTTCCATTTTCTTGGTTTAGTTTTCTCCTGTCTGCAAAACACTTACGGGAAAGAATCTAAGTTGATTGACTTCCACAGCAAGAAGAAAGGGGCCCCTGGAACTCCACTTTCCCCCTCCAGCCAGCCAGGGCCAGAGACTCAGGGTGCCCAGAACTAGCATGGGTGGAGCCAGGCTGAGGGTGAGGAGCCAGGCTGGGATGGAGGTGGGGTGCTGGGGCCGACTGGCAGGGAGGTCTCCAGAGAGGCTTCCCCCAAACCTAGGAGTGGACTGTGTCATTGCCACCATGGCATTGGGTGTTTCCCATGATCCAGTGTCCCTAATTCCTCTTGTCCCCTTGTGCCTGCTCCTTGCTCCTAGCTTGGACCTGTACAGCTTAGAGAAGCCAGCCAGCTTTTACTCCCCTGGAGAACAATATTTTCTGAAACTCCCTGGAGCAGGGAAGGAAATTTTTCCTTTAACAACTAACAGCTATCATTTATTGAGTTCCTGCCATAGCCCAGACATTGCACTAGGCAATTTGCATATGTCATCTCCTGTAATTTAATTCTCCCACTAAGCCCACGAGAGAGCACTATTTTCTTGATTTTAAGGAAATTAGAGCTCGGGGAGATTGTCTCTTGTGCTGGGTCAGCCATCTTTCCTAGTAGTAAAGCCAGGTCTTTCTTTTCCATCATATGTTCTCATTCCCACAAGTAAGCAGCCTCCCGAGGGACAATTTTTTTTTAAATCCTCACCTGAGGACATTTTTTCCCATTGCTTAGAGAGGGAGAGAGAGAGAGAGAGAGAGAGAGAGAGAGAGAAACATTGATTGGTTGCCTCTTTGTATGCACCCCAACTGGGGATCAATCCCACAACCTGGGTATGTGCCCTGACCAGGAATCAAACCCTGACCAGGAATCAAATCTGCAACCTTTCAGTATATGGGATGATGCTCCAACCAACTGAGCCACACCAGCCAGGGTAAGGGACAGTTCTTATAGTGTGACTTATAAATGACTTTGAAAAGTTTGAATGCCTTTCAATCAGGAGGTTCAATGTGGGGATAAAAATGGGCTAAGTCAAAGCTTTTCAGGATAATGTGGAGGTCTCCTCCCTTGCCCAGGAGACCATCCCAGGGGGTGTTCTGTACTCACCACCAGGTTACCCAGCACCATCACTGTCAAGAAGAGGACAAGGCATATGGATTTCTGGCCAACTTCCATGCAGGCCCACATGTTCTCAATCCACTCCCCACAGAGAATCCGAAAGATGATAAGAAAAGAGTGGAAGAAGTCCTCCATGTGCCAGCGAGGCTTCTCGTCACCTGGCTGAATGATGCAGTGCCGATTCTTGCTGTAACTTTCCCCAAGGAGCTGCATGCCAACCAGGGCGAAGATAAAGATGATGATGGCCAGGATGATGGTGAGGTTCCCCAGTGCCCCCACTGAGTTTCCGATGATCTTGATGAGGGTATTTAAGGTTGGCCAGGACTTGGCCAGCTTAAGGACCCGCAGCTGTAGAGAAACAGAGACTGTCAGGTCTTGGAGGCTGTTCTCATCACCTTTCATATCAAATATTGGCCAGAAACCAAAGGCCTGGGGAATACACAAGGCAGCTCATTCCATTAAGACGAGTGCTCCCAGGAAGATACTTCAGAGACCTTTCTTCCTATGTCATCAGTTACTCAAAAATATTATCAGTCCTCTCTAGTCCCTATTCAATATGCTTCATTGACTATGACCAAGTCAGGGGTCTTATATTGGGGGGTGGTCTCACCATAGGTACTCTTCTGTAGCTCCTGGCCCCCTGATGTGAGCTTATTCTGTGGGGGTAGAGTAGGGTTTGATGGCACTCACATGTAAGTGAGAACGTCCCACTTATAAGCAAGAACTGACCTAAAGAGAGGCTTGTCTCCTGTGGGTAGGGCATGACCCATCATTGCACTTGAGATGTATTGGCTAACTACCTTAGGGCATTACTCACCTTGGGCCATGGATATTTGTTGCCCGCACCAGCTATGATATTCCAAGTATCTATAGATTCACGGACCCAGCATTAAATAGGCCATATGTTCATTTAATTGACCAACCAAACTGCCTACCTTATTGAACGCCAACCATGCATGTATGTGGTACTGTGCTAGCCTGACAGGTATGTGGAAAGAAGCTTCTGCCCTCGTGGAACAAATGGTCCCATTAATGAAGAAAAGGCAAAGACCCCTGAAGTCTTTACTGTGCACCCAAGTGTGCTAAGTCCCGCAAGAGAGCAAAAACGCTGTGCACAAACACGTATAAACACTTAAAACATACATTCGTGTGATTCTCTGTTAGAAAGAGATATCTGGACTCAGTGGTCATGGGTTATTTCTGGAGCACCCACCAAAAGCCAGGTTCTGGCTCAGGTGTCAGGATGCACTGAACAGAGCAGGGCAGCAAGTTTTGTCACCCACATAGCAGTGACTAAGTCCCAAGAGAGGAGGTTTAATCATCTCACACAGGAAGCTCCACATCCACTCTTCTATGTGATGGGGAGGGGCCCGGGGTGAGGCTCATGGTTTACCTGAGACCTAATCCGGAGGTTATTATCCTCAAACTGCAAGTAGAACTTGAAACACCAGTTCTGTGGACTGGATATAGAGGCAGCTGATGAACGCTTATAAAAACTGAGTATTAGTAACTAGATGGAAACTTAGCAGCCATTCTCACAGTAAACTCTGGACAAAAGCAAAAAGCAGAGGCTGGAGTAGGTCCCTGACATAGGGTGACAGCCACCCACCACACCACAGAGTCTGTGGGGCCTGACTTGGGACAGGGAGAGACACTAGGGCATGCTCACTGCATGCTCTGGGCACAAATACCAGGCACCGGCTCTTGCCTTCATTGCACCTGGCTAATGGTTTCCACTGTTTCCTCAGTTAGTTGGGGTGCGGGTGGGGGTGGAGAGTTTAGAAATTAATCTAGTTGACCCTCGAACAACATGGGGGCTATGGGCACAGGCCTCCCATGCAGTCAAAAACCTATGCATAACTTTTAACTGCACCAAAACTTAACTATTAATAGCCTACTATTGACCAGAAGCCTTACTGATAACATAAAACCAGTCAATTAACATATATTTTATATGTTACATGTATTATATACTGCATTCTTACAATCAAGTCAGCTAGAGCAAAGAAAACGTCATTAAGAAAGTCATAAGAGAAAACACACTTACAGTATTTATTGAAAAAACCTTTGGCCCTGGCTGGGTGGCTGAGTTGATTAGAGCATTGTCTCAATATGCTAAGGATGCAGGTTTGATCCCCAATCAGGGCACATACAAGAAGCAACCAATGAATGCATAAATAAGTGGAACAACAAATTGATGTTTCTCTCTCTCAAGAAAAAAAAAATCCTTCATATAAGTGGACCCATGCAGTTCAAATCCATATTGTCCAAGGGTCAACTATATTAGAACCCCCTTAGATAGCAGTTTATTGTCCATAATTAAGCTTATATCAAACTGTAAGCAAATTATGTATAATTCTCATTACAGGACATGAATTGAGTCATCCTCTATTCATTCTTTTGTTATCTTTATACAGGGCAGGGAAACAGGATCTCTCCTCTTGCTATTCCAGAGATATCTGGGCTTGGGGGGCCCTACTGTTAGCCAGTCAGTCAACACACATTTACAGGTGCCTGCTGCTGGACTGTAATGCCCCTCCCCCCAACCACCTGGCTGGCTTCCACGGATACCCAGAATGAGTGGTTCAGGAAAGCAGCCCCACCAGCAACCATATTCCCCATGACCTTCACCTCCACCACCATCTAGTTGCTCTCTGTAGTCTTTGCCCAGCTTATCATTACATCAAAAGGATTACTTCTTATTATCATGGAAAATTTATAAACTATTGCTTTTACTAGCTGCTGAATATTCCTTCATACTTAATTAACCATCTCTCTGGCTAATCTCATAATTAATATAAAGTTTTCTGTTTAGAGGGAAAAAGTGCACTGCTTCGTATCTCAATCAATAAGCACTGGGAATAAGTCTCCAAGTGTTGAAGACTGGTTAAATTTTTTCAATGAAATGAAGTGCCTCTTAGCAAAGATTATATTAATGGTGTGGCCACCATGGAGTTGAGAGAGGAAGGTGTGGGGACAACAAAGCGAAGAAATACAGCCAAGCTGAGAACTCGGTCAGAGAAAACGCGGTGGGCATGCTGCGCTCACAGTGTCTGAAACTAAGTTTTAAAGGAGGGGCTCACAGGAGAAACCACAGGTCCTGACTGAAAAGGCCTTGACTGTTTAAAACTTAAAAATGAGCCTTGGCTTCTCATTTTCCACAAGCTGGAGGCAAGCTCTGAAGGCCATGCAGGCCTGGCTGGCATCGTAACCATGGCATGGGTGAGAAATGAACCTTTATTGGGTTAAAATACTGAGTTTTGGGGACTGTTTATGCAACAGTTAGAATTGTGTATTGTTGGTTAAGTCACAGATTTTGAAAAACAAAATAAAATGAAAATACTTAACAGAACTTTGAGATGGGAAAGGGTAACAAATGGAAATGTGTCTTGGAGGAAGGTAAAGATTTTAGCTAACTTTCACTTTGATTAAGTTAACTATGCACGCTGGAATTACTAAGGTAACCACTTGAATAAAAACAGAGTATTTAGTTTCCAAACCATTAAAGGAGAAAATAGAACAAGGAAAAACAAACAATCCAAAATAAATCAAGAAGGGGTGGGGGAGAAGAGAGAGAGGAGACAAACACACTTGAGAAGTAAAGCAAATAGAAAACCCAAAATAAAATGATGGACACATATCCAGATCTATCAGTATGTACAGAATAAGTGGACAATGTGCTTTGGTTAGAAGACAAAGTTTGGATTGTCAGAACTGAATAAGAATCTAAAATCGAACTGTGCTGTTTACAAGAGACAAATAAAAATTCTAAGGATGCACAAAGGCTAGAAGAAAAAGGATGAATAAAGATATGAGGCAAATTCTAAAACACTCCCCCACAAAATTATTGAATTAACATCAGGCAAGGAGATTTTTAAGACAAAAAGATTTTCTAGGGGTAAAGAAGGTCAACCATTAATGATAAAAGTTTCTTTTTACTGGGAATATAACAACTTGAAATATGTATGCATTTAATAACACAGCCTCAAGATAGAACCATAAGGAGAAACAGGCTTCACCATAATCATAGTGGGAGATATTTTTACACACCACTCTCTCAGTAATTACTAGAATAAGCAGACAAAAATAAGCAGGCATATAGAATACTTGGACCATACCATGAACTTTCTGTACTCAGTGGATTGATTATGCAGTGTATTGCTACCTACAACTGCAGGAGACACATTCTTTTCAAGTGTGTAAGGAACATTTTCAATATACTGAACCAAAAGGAAATCATCAATAAATTTCAAAGCATTAAAATCATACAGTGTATGTTCTTGGACTATAAGACAATTATAGAACTCAATGGCATAAAGATAACTAGAAATACCACATATGTTTTGACATTGAGAACCATACTTCTAATTAACCTTTGACTCAAATAATAAAATTTAAAAATTATTTATTTATTTATTTTTTAAAGATGCCATCTATTGTTAGAGAGAAGGGAAGGGAGAGGGAAAGAGAGGGAGAGAAACAGTGATGTGCAAGAGGTACATCAACTGGATGGTTGCCTCTCACACACTGCCAACTGTGGACCTGGTCTGCAACCCAGGCAGGCATGTGCCCTGACTGGGAATCCAACTGGTGACCTTTAGGTTCACAGGCCGGCACTTAGTCCACTGAGCCACAGTAGCCAGGGCAGAATACATCAAATTTAAAATTAAAAACTACTTAGAGCCAAACAGTAAAAAAAAATTCTACACATTAAAATGGTTCTTAGAAGGAAACCGAAGTCTTAAATGAATTTATTAGTTTGAAAATTCCATCTTAAGAAGTTAGAAAAAAAATATGTAGAACGGAGGATGTAATTAAGACAAGATACAGCATTAATCGAAACAGAAAATATCAATGAAGTAGGATCAACAAGGTAAAACTTGCTTCTTCAAAAAGACTGATTAAACTGATGATTTTTTCCAAGACTAATAAAAAAAAACGAGAGAAAGCACAAATCATGATTTTTTTTTAAAAGGAGAAGATAGTACAAGTACAGGTGATGTAGACCCTGAAAGATAACAGCATAGCACAAACAATTTTATGCCAATACACTGGAAAATTTAGATAAGGAAAATTTTAGGAAAATATAACTTAACCAAAACCACTTTGAGAAACAGAAAACCTGACTAGTTTCACAGCCATTAAGAAAATTAAGTAATGAAAAGTCTTAACCTCCAGATGGCTTCATTGGTGAACTTACCAAACCTATTAGGAGCAAACAATGCCAAACTTACCCAAAGTTTGGGGGTAGAAGAAGAGGAATTTTTTTCACCTCTTTTTATAAAGATTAGCATAACCTGGCAATTAGCATCTGAAACCTGGCAAAGGACAATGCAAGTAAAGAAAATTACAGGCCACATATTACTCATCAATATGGATGCAGAAATTTTCAGCAGACTCTTAGAAAACTGGATCTTCCAATGTATAAAATTTGTATTGTGATCAAGTTGGGCTTATCCCAGGAACACAAGGTTGATTTCACATTAGAAAATCAATTAACATAATGTAGTACTCTAATACATTAAAAGAGAAAATCTTGTGACTATCTTAGTGCATGCAGAACAATAGCCTGATAAAATTAAACATCCATTCTTGATAAATATTTCTAACAAAAAAATTCCTAAACTGATAGAGTTTTTTTTTTAATCTTTCAAAAAAGTGTCACAAGTATCAGGCTTAGTGAAATATTGAAAGCGGGAAAAAATACAATAAATCTTTTTTTAAGAAAGGAAATGTTGAAAGCATTCCCTCTGAGATCAGGAAAACAGCAAGGATGTCAGCTGTGAGTGCCTCATGCCAATAGAGGACTGGATGTCCTTTCTAATCTGCACAAGGAGGTGATGACAGAAACCAATGGAATAAGGATTAAAAGAGAAGAGACAAAACTCATTATTTCCATGATATGATTGTGTTAAAAAATTTAAAAGATTAGGTAGATAAATTGTTAGAGCGGTTTCTGGATACAAAAAAATTAAGTAGCAAAATGCTAGCCAAAAAAAAAAAAGAAGAAATCTTAAAAAGGAATTTTATTTAGACTACTGTAGTGAACTAGGCACTATCTGGGAATAAACCTAACAAAAGATACAGAGAAAAGTTTTTTATGGAGAAAATTATAGAGCTTTATGCAGAAATTATAAAACTATGGAAAGATGAAAAGAAATGGAGGGTATGCTATTGTCATAGATCAGAAGACCATATAATATAAAGGTTACATTCCTCCCCACATTGAACTACAGAGTTTTATAATCCCAACAGAAAAAACAAAACAAGTTTTGTGTGTAAGTGGGTATGCAACTTGGCAAGTTGCTTCTAAAATGAATATGGAAGTGCAGGGGCCATGTTGTTCCTGAAGAAGTCAAACAAGGTGGGCGGCTTGTCCTAAGACACATATTCAAGGCAATTGCAGTAATTAAGACGGTGTGGTATTGGTACGAGGGAAAACCAATAGACACATTAATGGAAGAAGACTGTATCAGGGGTGTCCAACCTGCAGCCCACAGGCCACATGCAGCCCAGGATATCTGTGAATGTGGCCCAACCCAAAATTGTAAATTTACTTAAAACATTATGAGATATTCTTGTGATTACATGCCACGATTATTTAATGTGTGGCCCAAGACAACTCTTGTTCTTCCAGTGTGGCACAGAGATGCCAAAATGTTGGACACCCCTGTTTATTTTGAGAAGGAAGAAAGAGCAATGATGACACAATTGTCATTTCTTCCTTCTTTCCTTCCTCTTTTCTATCCTTCCTTTAATTAACAGGTGCTTATTGAGTTTCTACTATGTGCTGGGCCTTGTTCTAGGTCCTTGGGATAGTATGATAAAAAAGAAAACTCTGGTTTTTGTCTCATGGACTAGTAGGATGATTGTAAAATGTGAGCATTAAAAAGAAACAGGTTAGTCTGGTGAGGGAACCCAACTTTAGATAATGTGGTTGCGGAGGACACCTCTGAGTAGGTGATGTGTGTGTTAAGCCAGGAAAGAGGAGAATGAAGGTGCTAACTAAAGACTTGGGGAATAAATGTGCAAAGGCTCAGCAGCGGGAGCAGTTCTGTTAGGTGCGAGGAAGCGAAAGGAAGCCTCTCTGGCTGGAGTGAAATGAGCAACAGGAGACTAGATAGGTAGACAGGCCCTGGTGATGCTCAACTCTGTAGACCGGGGGTCCCAACCCCTGGGCCATGGATGGCCGCACAGCAGGAGGTGAGCTTGAATGTAATGCACTTGAATCATCCTAAACCACCTCCCCCCGCCCTCCTGTCCCCCATCCATGCAAAAACTGTCTTCCATGAAATTGGTCCCTGGTGCCAAAAAGGTTGGGGACTGATGCTGTAGGCCATGACAAGGACTGTGGAATTTACTCTCAGAGCCCTGGAGAACCATGGTGAGTTAATCGTAAGAAATGTACCCTACTAATGTAAGATGATGATAATAGAGGAAACTGCATGTATGTGTGTGTGTTCTGGGGCGGGGGTATGGAAACTCTGCACAATCTGCTTTTGTTTCTGAAATCTAAAACTGCCGTAAAAAGCAAAGCCCACTAATAAAAAATAC
>PVKM010001772.1:0-26300 GCA_004027735.1 Carollia perspicillata
CTTATTCTTGTTCAAGTACAGTTGTCTCTATTATCCCCTCACCACTGCTCTCCACCCCAGCCATCCCCACTCCCATCCTTGATCCTACCCTCCTTTGGCTTTGTCCATGGATCCTTTATACATGTTTCCAAAACTTCCCCGTTTCCCCCCCATCATCCCCTCCCACCTCCCCTCTGGTAGTAACCAGATTAGTTCTTAATTTCAATGTCTCTGGTTATATTTTGCTTGCTTATTTGTTCTGTTGATTAGGTTCCACTTAAAGGTGAGGTCATATGGTATTTGTCTTTCACTACCTGGCTTGCTTCACTCAGCATAATGCTCTCCAGTTCCATCCATGCTGTCACAAAGGGTAGGAGCTGTTTCTTTCTTTCTTCTGCGTAGTATTCCATTATGTAAATGTACCATAGTTTTTGGATCCACTCATTTACTGATGGGTCCTTAGGTTGCTTCCAGCACTTGAATATTATAAATTGTGCCACTATGAACATTGGGGTACATAGATTCTTTTCAATTAGCATTTCAGAATTATTAGGGTATAGTCCCAGCAGTGGAATTGCTGGGTCAAAAGGCAGTTTCATTTGTAGTTTTCTGAGAAAATTCCATACTGTTTTCCATAGTGACAGCACCAGTCTGTATTCCCACCAACAGTTCACTAGGTTTCCCTTTTCTCCACAACCTCGCCAGCACATGTTGTTTGTTGGTTTGTTTAGAATGGCTGTTCTCACCAGTGTGAAGTGGTATCTCATTGTGGTTTTAATTTGTATCTCTCTGATGGCTAGTGATGCAGAGCATCCTTTTAGATATCTCTGGGACCTCCGTATGTCCTCCTTGGAGAAGTGTCTGTCCAGGCCCTTTACCCATTTTTAATTGGATTGTTTGTGTTCCTGGAGTGGAATTGTGTGAGTTCTTTATATATTTTGGAGATCAAACCCTTGTCTGTGGTGTCATTTGCAAATATATTTTCCATACTGTTGAACCAACCTTTTCATTTTGCTGATGTTTTATTTAGCTGTGCAGAAACTTTCTATTTTGATAAAATCCCATTTGTTTATTCTCTTTTATGTCCCTTGCTCCTGGGGATATATAGGTGAAAATATGGCTGCATGTAATACCTGAGATTTTCCTCCCTATGTTCTCTCTAGGACTTTTATGCTCTCACAACTTATATTTAAGTCTTTTGTCCATCTTGAGTTTATTTTTGTATATGGTGTAAGTTGGTGGTTGAGTTTCATTTTTTTGCATGTAGCTGTCCAGATCTCTCAATATCATTTGTTGGGCTATTTTTACTCCATTTTATGCTTCTTCCCCCTTTGTCAAATATTAATTGACCATAGAGACTTGGGTTTATTTTCGGGCTCGTCATTCTGTTCTATTTGGCAATACATTAAAAAGAGCATACACCATAACCAACCAGGATTCATTCCAGGGATGCAAGGATGGTACAATATTTGCAAATCAATAAATGTAATACATCACATAAACAAAAGGAAAGACAAAAATCACATGATCATATCAAAAGATGCAGAAAAAGCATTTGATAAAGTAAATCACCCATTTCTTGATAAAAAACACTCAGCAAAGTGGAAATAGAGGGAGCATTCCTCAATATAATAAAGGCCATATATGAGAGACATACAGCTGACATCATACTTGATGGCCAAAAACTAAAAGCCTTCCCACTAAGATCTAGAACAAGACAAGTATGTCTGCTTTCACCAATTCTGTTCAACATAGTATTGGAAGTCACAGTGATCAGACAAGAAAAAGAAAGAAAAGGCACCCAAATTGGAAAGGAGAAAGTAAAACTGTCATTGTTTGCAGAAGACATGATAGTGTACACAGAAAACCCTATAGACTCCTCTAAGAAACTACTCAACCTAATAAGTGAATTTGGCAATACAGCCAGATACAAAGTCAATATTCAGAAATGAAAGACATTATTGTGCACCAACAATGAACTATCAGAAACAGAAATCAGGGGAAAAAAGCCCATTTGATATAGCAGCAAGAAAATTAAGTACCTAGGAATAAACATAACAAAGGAGGTAAAAGACCTATACTCAGAAATCTACACAACACTGAAGAAAGAAATTAAGGAAGACACAAACAAAATATCCCTACAATTTTAAAGCATACCAGCCTTATGCATAGGAACACCTCCTGCTCCATAGAGACTGTAATTCCCTTTAAAGAATCCCTGAAATGAATGTGCTGTCACTTGCAATCTCACCAATACTTGCAAGGGTTTTTCAGGCACCATGAACTTAAGGGGCTTTTATTTTTACATCTAGATGTACTAATTCATATCACTCTTTATATTTCAGTTTTATAGAAAATTTTATACAGAGGCCTCATTTACAAGTAAAGGATTACATTCTGTTTTTGAGAAGTATCTAAATATTGCACCATTTACCACTTTTCATGTTATTGAAACATGTTATGTTTTGTTTTGATTTCTGTATAACAAAACTAAAACTGAAATCCACAAATACAGAGTTTAAGTAATTACATCTAAGTGAAACTAACATCAGTAAGTAATCCTATAATTGTGACACCAATAAAATTAACATTTTTCCATTTAAAATGTTTCCCAGAACAAGAGGCCAATACTTCCAAATATATTTTATTAATTATTACAAAAATTAATTTTAAACACTATCTCATAAAGTCATATTACCTACAATTTAGTGAGTTTATTATAATTAACATCACCACTATGACAATCAAAAGAACTAATAAATAACTATTTCTTTAGCATTTTCCCAATAAAAGCTAAAATGTATAGTTGTATCCCTTTCATATATGATTTTTCTTTTTAGCTCATTCCAGTAAACAAAGTCTTTAATCTTCCATTATTTGACAGATAATCTAATTTTGGTACTATATTTCTCTTTTTCTTTATTATATAACTCTTACTACCTCATTATTCCTTAAACTATATTTTCAAATGTAATCAATTTATTTACAGAGTTCAATGTTATCATAATGGTAAATAGTTATTGCATTATTAGATGTTTTTCTAATGTTTAAATAAAACACTTCTTGATTGCTAAACATTAATTTTAGTAAGCATGTAAATTATTTTAGCCTAACAACTTCAAATTTCCTATAATAACAAGTCCCTGCCTGCCTAAATCTGAGAAGCACAAGGACCAATAACTTTGAGGCTAGGGACACCAGATCTAAGACATAAGAGCTTTTGAAACCCTTCCTCAATTTTCCCCAGAAACTATTATAGTGTAGAACCTAAACACACTGTATGGAGAGGATATAACATTCATAAGGAGTGGCCAACTAAGGCTAGGTTAAACAACGAAGGGTTGATGTAGCTTTAAAGGTACCAACATTTCTCTGGCAAATGTTGGAGCAAGTATGCCTTGGGCTCTAACTATTGGCAAGGCACACTCCAAACAGTACTGCAAAATAAACTTTTGAAGTCAAGTCCTTGAGACTGCTTTGCAGACTTGATGAAAATGATATCAGATTAAGGTCAGCTGCCTTGCTCTGCTAACCACCTTTGCTGCTAGGTGAGTCTTGTTTTGTTCTTTGTATTTAATTCCTCATCATCAGTGCTCAGTCATTATCATGGGCAGATACCTCAGACTCAGCCATAAGCAAGTCTGATGCTGTTGCAATAGCCGCCATTACAGTGAATCAATGTGTGTGTGGGGGTGGGGGTGGGGGTGTGTGTGTGTCCTCACCCAAGGACACTTGTTCACTACTTTTAGAGGGACAGGAAGGGAGAGAGAGGAATATTGCTGTGAGAGAGAAACATCAATTGGTTGCCTCCCATATGCACCTGGACTGGGGATTGGACACACCCAGAACAAAGATCAAACCCACAATCCAGGTATACACCCTGAATGGGAATTGAACCCACAACCTTCCAGTTATGGGATGACACACCAACCAACCAACTGAGCCACACCAGCCAGGGCACAGTGAAAATCTCTTTAAACCCAAATCCAAAGCTCCTTCTGTGGCCAACTTATTTCAAATCGTCTATATAAAAGCACTTCTAACATTTATGAAATGCTAGATATATAGTAGACAAAGTGGTACTGACCAGATCATTCTTCAAGGAAAGACATGCAGCCCACCTACTGGAAGTGTTTCAGCCCACAGTCTCCAGCTGTCAGTTCCTTCAAGGTCTGCCTCAGTTGTGGAGCATCACCTCCACTGAAGTAATGCCCATAGCAGCCTACATCAGGTACTAGAGCTGATATGAAGGCAATACTCTCTGCAGAGCTGCCAGTAAGGTTGGATGAGATTTTTTGAGCCTTCATTGAAGTTTAATTACTTCCTCTCCCAACCCTGCTCCTTCTCCTTCCATCTCACAGCTATTGATTCTCAATAAATATCATATAACCCAAACCCTTAATCTCAGAGTTTGTTTTTGGAGATCCTAAATTAAAGCAATGTATTCATGAAGGCAGCAAGAAGAGCTAACACACTCTAACATCCTAACATTTTCTTTAATAATATATTCTAAGTAGGACTGCAGTATTAGTCCCAAAGTAAAGCATATATGATAGTCTATCAAAATGCTTTACAATCATGTAATACATGTCAAAGACCTACCACTAATTCATTGATTTAACAATACTTATTGAATACCCAGTATCTAAATCAATTATTGCTGCAGGAATGCTGCATGACAAATAACCCTAATATCTCAAAAGCAGACAAAAATATTAATTTCCTCACTCACAGCTCTGGAAGTCAGTTGGGGCAGAATTGATTCAGGCTGCAGACTGATTTCAAGTCAGCTTCACAATGTCTCTCATTCTAGCATGTAGGCTAAAGAGAGAGAGCAGTTAGTTGGATCATGTTCTTCTCATGGCAATGGTAGTGGACAAGAAGATAAGCCCACCTTTGAAAGTAAATTCAAATTTCAGACCTATGCTCACATCACATCTGAAAACATTTCATTGACCAAGGTAAGTAAATGGTGAAGACCAAATAAAAGGGGTGGATAAGTAAAAACCACCCATCGATCATAATAAGGTAAGGATCAGGACATGGATGTGTAATGTAATACTACTACAGGTGACTGAATAATTAGGACCAGTATTTCAATCTACCACATCTGCTACATATCGAGAGTTGTAATAAGCACTGAGGATACAGCGGTGTTCCAAAAGACAAACCCACTGCACATCTAGATTTTAAATTGCAGGAGGAACATTAAAAACAATGAGAAAAATCACAAATGTTAGTAGTAGAATCAGTGGTGGATAGATGCGTGTTCACTTTAAATTCTTTTAAATTATGTTTTATTCTTTAAAATGATCATAGTGAAATGTTGGGAAAAAGTAAAGCAGGCTAAGGAGTTTACAAAGCGGGGTGTATTTGTGATATTTTGGGAATAGTGATCAGTGAGCTATTTATGAGGAGCTAACATTTGAGCATAGACCTGACTCATCTGAAGGATGGATCCAAATGGAAATCTGGGGGAAACACTTTCCAGGAAGAAGGAGTAGCACACTGAAAGGACTTTAAGATCAGAGGTAACTCAGTGTGTTCTAGAAACAGCAAGAATGCCAGAATGGCTTAGAAAACTGGGAGTGAATGACCCCAGAGTATTCTTAGCAAACCTAATCACATGGAGTCCTTTGGCCATGATAGGGACTTTGCATTTTATTTTAAATATCATGAGTAGCATTACAATGTTTTCCTTTAAACAGATAGTGAGCATGTGTAAACATTTTATTAACTTCATTAATAAGGAAACCAAATGGAAAGAAAGAAGAACCAGTTCAAGAATTATGTGACAAACAAGGATTTATACAGTCAGACAGAAAAAAAAAATCCTAAGATTGCTAAGTTACATATATGAAGTCTGTCTGGAGAAAATCGAGCCATTGTCAATGTAACAAGAACAGTTTTCATGATATTCATGTAAATTGTCAGCCAAGGACAGTGGACTGGAATGCATATGCACGAACAATGACAACTTCACTGTCCTAGTCAGTGGGGGCAGTAGATGCCATTGAGTCAGCATGTGCACTGTGTGGCCATCACATTCAAAATAACTGAGTGAGTAGAGCAACGGATCTGCATCAGATTTCATGTTAAGCTTGAACATTTCTCTGTGGATACTATTCAGATGATTCAGAAGGCTTCAGCTTAGGCAACTGGAGATTTGCAGCTTCATGACAATGTGCCTGCTCATGCATCATGTCTCATGCAGAGTTTTTTGGTGAAACATCAAACCACCCAGGTGATTCAGCCCCCCTACAGCCTAGATTAGGCAACCTGTGACTTCTGGCTTTTCCCAAAACTAAAATCACCTTTGAAAGGGAAGAGATTTCATACCATCAGTGAGATTTGGAAAAATATGATGGGGCAGCTGATGGCGATTGGAAGAACTGTGTGAGGTCCCAAGGTGACTACTTTGAAGGGGACTGAGGTGTCATTGTCCTATATACAATGTTTCTTGTATCTTGTATCTTCTTCAATAAATGTCTATCTTTTTCTATTACATGGCTGGATACCTTCTGAACAGACCTCATATGTTTATATATATTTCTGTAGGAAAGTAAAATCATAATTGTTTTGGGTTAATTCTCTACCAGGCTACACAATCCTAACTACTTATCAATACCTACAGGTTAACTTCTAACCTTCCAGAGTTCTAAACCAATTTCAATGTTAACAGCTGTGGATGATTATTAGTCAAATAAACTGTTACAATAACGGTACACTTAAATGAAAGTATGTGTAACAGGAAAATTAAGCAGGCTTTTTAGAAGACACTTTAGCATGATATTTAATAGAAACTAAGATTTTGTGATTTTTCAAGTTTGAGATACAATTTTCATTCACAAAAGACATGGAAGGTAGCAGAAGGTTGACATAGTATGACTTCGATTTTAAAGGATTTCTCTTTGTTTTGCATGGAGAAGAGACTGCAGGATTCATCAGTCAGAACCACTGACTGATGCATCAGTCAGAACCACAACCAGAAATGTTACTGTAGACAGCTAATTATCAATAAGGAAGGAAGAAAAAGGAATTGGACATTGTTGAGCATAATCATCCAGGGAGTATATGCCTGTTTGCCTCACTCAGAAGCTACAGCTTCACACATTTCAGGGCATCACAGCATTATCCTGCAGAGGATTAGCACCCTCTTTTTCCCCCTCTGGTACTGAATTGTTGGGGGGAACAGGGGGTAGGTAAGCACATGTACAATAGAAGTCAAAATGGCCCAAGAGGAGGTGATTGACCATAGAGGCTTGTCAGTCTAGCCTGGGAGAGGGATCAATTGGCTAGGGGGTGGACCCATTGGAAGCCCATGGAAGCTTGGGAAGTTGATTAGTTAGTTTGAAAAAGCAATCACAAGGTCTTTTCCAATCACAAGATAATATAATGCCAGTGAAGAAGAGCTCTCTCTCTCAGTGACCTGCACTTCCCCCTGCACTCATACACTCTCTCTCCATAACCATGTGGCCTCAGCAATCATATGGCCCAAGCAGTCATGTGGCCAACAGCCATGCAGACTCCAATCATAGGTGGCAGGTAGGAGCCTGGATACCACAGTCTGGGCACAGCAGTGCAGCAGGGAACACAAGCTAAGCTATCCAGATAGTGAGAAAGGCTGGACTAGACTAAGCTTTAATAAGGCACAGGATCTCTGGACACTGGCCTTTGTTTTGGTCCTGCTAAAGGCACTGGTCAACTCTTTTCACAGCAAGATGGAGCTGAACCAAGGACAGCTCTTCGTGTTCACTTCAATTTCAGTACATCTTACCACAGACCATGGCTCCCATACAGGTCCCTGGAATGCTTTCCTTGCAACACTGTGAAATAGCCCCACTTCCACCAGCAACAGATGCCCATCACAGTGGTTCTGATGAGAGATGGATTAAGATAGGGTTTGTGCAGATGAAAAAAACATAGGATTCATAATATAATTTTGGCATTGAGTTTTCAGAAATTGCTGATATGTGCTTTCATCAACATAGACCCTTTCAAGACTATGACTATTATTTCATAAGGCTTATCAGTGTGGGAAGGGAGGCCAGCTCCCAAGTACCCTCCTTCTCTGATTTATTAAAAAACGTTACTGGTAATTTATCTTCCCTTTTATGTGATCTCAATGTCAGCACCCCATTTTATCTATTAGATAGTAAATTTCCTCTGGGATAATGAAAAGCAATGTCTTCTTCAATCCAATAATGTTAAGAAACATGCCTTAATCATATCAATCCTGAAATTCTCCTCTCCCCCTTTGACATCATCACATTTCCCACTCTCCTAGATCAATATCATCAGATATAAATATGCTATCATTTCTATCATCTTAAGTAAAAACACATACCCCCACTTGCTTGTCCAGGTTCATGCCCATTTCTTTGTATAGTAAAACTCCTAAAACTGGTTGTCATATACTCTTTCCCTTTCCTCTTGAACTTAAATAAAGCTTATGCTCCTACCACTCCAATAAAAATGTTCTTGTCAAGGTCAAAAATGAGTGAGTTGAATTGAAATGCACTATTTATTTCCAAAACCTCTTATTTGACTTTTCAGCATCATTTGACTAAGTTGATCATATATATTCTCCTCCTTGATACACTTTCTTCATGTAGTTTCCAGAATACTAAACACTCAGATTCCTTCCCACCTCTGGTTACTCTTTTTCTGTCCCCTTTTTGAGGTCTTTATCTTCCAGATTTCTAAATGGTACAGTGTGTCCCAGTGACCTTGAAGAGTCTATTAACACTCACATCTTTGGTGGTCTCTTTGCCTCTTGTTTAAATAGCATCTACATGCTGATTACTCCAAAATGTATGTCTGAAACCTAGATCCATCTCCTGAACTTTAGACTTGCATATTCAAAAGTTGAGTTACAGCTAAACTGAAATGTCTAATAGTAATAACAAATAATAGCAATGATAATAACAATACTAAAAACTAATGCTTCTATCTTCTATAGTGCTTATTATTTGCAAGACCTTATCATAAGTACTTTTAAATTAACTCAATCCTCGCAACAACTTTATGAAGTACTGTAGTGCAAACCCTGACTTCCGTCTTTGCCTTTTGCAATGCAAGTGCCTGACTTGGCTTTGGCTGCCCCAGAGGCATCCACTTCAAAGGGGCACCCACCTTGAAGCTACCTCAGATAAACACGTTGTCAGCCACAGGACTAGAGAAAAAACCAGAATGCCTTTCCCCACCCTTTCCCAGACTCCTTTGTTTTAGAGATCTTGGTTGATATCTATAGCTGACCTTTTGGGCTACTTTCTTTTTTCTTTTCTGCACTTTACATCCTCACTCTTATATATTAAATTAACCAATACAGAGTGAGCCAGAGAAACCCTAGGCCCCCACCCTTGACCCCACTAAAAGGAGAACTCTAGCTGTGCTCCCTCTCCCTACCCACCCCCACACACAGATCTCACTGTGTGGCCCCATGTAATTTTAAAGACTTGTAAGTAAGAAACATGTGTATTTTCAAAGTTTTCTGATGGTGCCCTGGCTGATGTGGCTCAGTGATTGAATGCCAGCCTGCAAACCAAAGGGTCACTGGTTCGAATACCAGTCAGGGCAGATGCCTGGGTTGCGGGCCAGGTCCTCAGTAGGGGGACATGCAAGAGGCAGCCACACACTGATGTTTCTTTCTCTCTCTTTCTCCATCCCTTCCCCTCTCTCTAAAAAAGTAAATAAATAAAATCTTAACGTTTTCTGATGTTTACTTCTGAGGGGGTCTTGCAATCATAATAAGAACAAAGGCTGGTCCCACTACAACACCAGTTACTGATAGGCTGAAACTGGGACAAACAAGTATGGACTATTATCAACTCCCATTCGAACATGAGGAAGCAGGGACACAGACAGATTAACTAATCTGCTCAAGTCAGGCAGTTATTGAGTAGTCAAGTGAGAATTTGCATTCACATAGTTTGACTCCAGACTGTTCTTTTAATTACATGCCATTACTGCCAGTAATGAATCGGCATCTCAAACTTATCATGTTTCAAACTCAGCTCCTGTTCCACCCCCACCAGCATGCCCAAAATTGTTCTTCCAGAGTTTTCCCCAAATGAGAAAATGGTAACTCAAGTTGCTTAGGGCTAAAATCTTGATGTTATTCTTAACTCCCCACCACCTCACACAACACACATCTGTTTTATCAACAAATCCTGTTGACTGCACTTCGAATATATCCAGAACCAGACAGCTTCTCAACAATCCCCATTGCTACTATTCTGGTCTAAAACATCATTATCATTGACCTGGAACACTGCAATGGCATTCAGTGGGCCCCTTGCTTCCTTCCATATTTGCTCCCCCTGTTCCAAACTCTGCAGTGCATCTTTCTCTTACACACAGTAAAAGCCAGACTCTTTATAATGGTCTATATGTTTCTTTTCATTAATTCAGACTTACCTGTACTGCTCTCCTAGCTATTCCTGGAAAACATAAATAAGCCCTGCTCCTACTTTGGGGCCTCTGTAATTGCTGTTCTGTCTGCCTAGGATACTCTTAGATATTTGCATGGTTCATTCTCTCACATCTTTTATTCAAATGTCATTTTTTCAGTAAAGTTTCCTCGGCCACCTTATCTAATTTAAACCCTACCAATCACTGCACAATCCCTCCTACATGCTTTATTTTTTTCAGATTTTACTTATTTATCTTATTTATTGCCTACATCCTCCTATAGAATGTAGGTTCTATGGTAGAAGAAATTTCTGGACATTTGCTTTTATAACCACAGTATCTAGAATAGTGCTTGGAGCATTCTTGGCACTCAATAAATATTCGTTGAAACAAATAACTGAATGAAGCCAAAAAGTTAATTTTTAGCAGTGGGAATTTCTGGCACAAAAATAGGTATGTTGGGTTTTCCCTTGGTTAAGGAGTAAGTGGTACCTAAGCAATCTTTCTCTGAAAGAGATTTCCTTCCTCTCAGACACCTCTTCCATTCCAGACTTCTAAATCATATTCTGGCAGACATTCACTAACCTGGGTCTCAACTCATGAGACAGATTGACATCTCCACAGGCTAGATTTGACCTACATAACTCTAACTGGAGTATCATGCATAGATATTCCACAGTTCTGCAAAACTTTCCTTATAGTGACTTTCCCAGTCACTAAATTGCTCCTGAATTGCAATACCAGAGGCTTCAAATACTTGTCAGTGAGTTACTTGTACCTTGCTGTCATCTTTTTAAACTCATGGTTAACTCACAGACAACATACTCAAAGGTAGAAAGTTCTTTCTTCCAAAAAGTTTCAAACCTATGAATTGTAAAGTCATTAACTGGAGAACAAAATCCTCATTAAACCTTAACTATGAACACTGAGTACTGATTTTTTTAAAGGAACTAAAAAATATTTACCCCTTCATTCTAAAAAGAGATTTCCAGCTGAAACCCATTCTGGCACTTGAGCTGCATGGGTATGGGAATGTTAATCAAACGCTTTCAAAGACAGAGCCTTTGTGTAACATATACACAGTCTTCGCACACATCTTCATAAGTCACTTGCTTAATGGTACTTATCTTAATGAGGGCATTCACATATTCCATTTGCCACCAATGTTTGCGGACTTCAGTTACACTTTCAAAATAAATACATGTCACAGAGCACCTAGTTTAGGTAGGAGCTGGCAAGAAAGCAAATCTGTTGCAATTTTAACATCTGTGCCTCTGAGCATTTTATAGAAATCTATTAAAGCACTCCATTGCCCTATTATTTGAGCAGGCATTTTGGTCTTACCTCGAGGATGCATAACTGACCCAGGAATCATTTTGTGGTTATCAGACAGTGACTGCTGTAAAACAGTAAGTGAGGTATATTTTCTCAGTTCCAGGGTTATTAGCCTTAGACAGCTTAAGTATAGCAGTAACTGCATATCAAGCTAGTAAAGTATGAAGGGAAATGAGGCCTGTGGTCTCTGGGAGATTCTGTTTCTTCCATTACCTGCCATTAGCAAAAGTAAGTTTTATTAAGTCCAAATTTGTTTAGCCAATTGAAGACTAATGGTGGACTGTAGAGTTGATGCTAAGGTGTGCTTAGACTGGTTATTGATTTCAAAGTAAGTGGTGAGAACCAAGTGAAAAATTGCACTCCATGAAGGTTTAACTCCTTGTATGCAACCTTGATAGACTGGGCATATTTTTTTCAGGCATGCATAGATTTGTAATATTTTAACTCAAAAGGATTTAATCCAAACCCTGATGTAGAAGAACATAATGAGGCCCATAGAACTTAATTGACTTAGGCAATTAGTGAAACACACAGCTATGAGAGAACATAGATCTCCAAATTCACAGGTATTCTTGTTTCCATTAGTCAATTTACCAAAAACATATTAAACACAATAATGTATCAGGAATTGTGTTAGGCATGTGAGGGCTACTAAAATGGCCATCAAGTTTCCTGCCTTTTACATGTTTCTAAAAGCAAAATGTGTTCTAATCATACCACCTTACTAAAAGATTACATAAAATATCCAGGTTCAAAGTTTTACAAAGAAAAGGAGTTCAGCTTCTATCAAAATGCTTCTGGGAATTGAAATTCAAAGCTGCCTACCACCACACCCACATAGAAATTATTGAGTTTATATTTTAAATAAAAAGACACAACTGGATTTTTAAAATAAAATAAATAAATCTGTATACCAAAAACAGATAATAAATATAGAGTGGTTAAATTAGTATGCTAGAGCTGCCATAAAAAAGTATAAGACACTGGGTGGCATAAACAACATAAGTTTATTTCCTTACAGTTCTGAAGGTCCAAGACCCCCTGGGTCAGCAGAGTTCATTTCTTCTGAAGACCACTCTTCTTGGCTTATAAATGGCCATCATTTCCCTATGTCTTCACACGGTCCATCCTAGGTGCCTGTCATTGTTCTAATCTCCTCTTCTTATAAGGATGCCAGGCATATTGGATTGAGCACTACACATACAACCTCATTTACCTTAATTATCCCTTTCAAAGATACTGTCTCTACATACAGTCATATTCTGAGGTACTGGGGTTTTGAACTTCAACATATGAATTGGGGGGAGACAAAATTCAGCCCCATAACAATGGCTATGTGGGGCTGAAGTCATAGGACAGGAAATAGGAAGAGACTCATTTTATTCCTCTGAAGTGAAAGAAGCACCCTACTTGTGAGGATCAGTAGTAGCTCACTGCATGAAGCTGAATCTGGGAGAGGTCCCAAGCTCCAAGAAAGAAGGGTATAAAAAATTATACCTGGCACTCAACAAAGACCACACCACAGATTCTCTTTGTATTGAAAAGAAGAGTTAAGTTCAAGGAAAATAGGAAGTGGGGATTCAACAATTGTTGAACATTCTAAGACCTTTGTGTTATATTATAGGAGGCTAGATATGTTGAGTAACTTCAGAATTATGTATAAAAAGTACATGAGTTACTGTGGGTGCTAAGTGTTTTTAAACAACCACCAGAAACATAGAGATATAAGCCACAGTTTATAGATGAGAATCAAAATAAAAATAAAGAAAAAATATTTAATATAAATATAAATCAGGAAAGCAGAGAAATCAAAAACAATAATGATAAGTAAAAAAATGAAATAAAAAGCTATAAATAATTCCAAATGTACAAAATAATGACAATATATGTTGACTAAACTTGCCTATTTGGTGAGAAAGATAATTAAATTAGATCTAACAACCCAGCTATTTACTGATTACAGGAAATACATCTAAGAGAAAAATAGGGCTTTTTCCACAGTAGAAACACACAAGATATCAGCCATCTGTGAACCCAAAGAGAGGTCTCACTAGAACCCAACCATGCTGGCACCCTGATCTTGGGCTTCTAGCCTCCAGAAGTGACTCTACATAATTCATGAAAGCAGCTTGTGGAGTTTCAGACCATTGTGAAAGCACCAGAATGTATTACTCTAGAATTCAATAGCTGGAGAGTATTAAAAATATATGTTCATGCAAAAAACGTCAGGAGAGAGAGAAGAAAATCTCAGAGATCAAGATGGTAGCAGAGCAGGTAGAAAAAGATTTGGCCTTGCTCTCACCAGCAGAGGCTATGATTCCAGCAGGGTATCTAAGCTGCAAAGGTTTCCTCTGAGAAGTGCAGTGCCTCAACCCCAAGCTGGGCTCCCCAGCCCAGAACACCACAGCCAGAAAAGTTGCCCACACAACATCTGGCTGTGAAAGTCAATGGAGATTCTGTCTGCCAGAGATAGAGACAGAAGTCTGCTAGAGACACAGATACCCTCTTAAAGGGCCAACACACAAAATCTCTTTCACAGCCATTCACCCTGAGCTCTGTCAGAGGCAAGGTGGAGAGAAAGAATAGCAGAGAGGACTAGAGTCAATGTGAGAAGAAACTGGGATTTATGGCTCTGGGGAGAAAGATGAAAGGACAGCTGCTAGGATACCTGTGCTGAGTCACTCTCCTATACTATAGATGCCATCTTTCTTGAGTGGACTGTTCCCTAGAATGAGGTATCAGTCTGGGAGAAAGCAATTGCACCACCCTCTGGACTCTCTGTAGTCCCACCCTGCAGAGCTTCTACTCTGCTAAGAAGTCAGCAGTCTGGTCTTGGGTATCAGTGACTGAGTTGTATGTATTTGGGGTGAAGCCCACTTCCCCTACTTTCCCCCTCACAAAATATTCTCTAGCCCCACTCTCTGGGCTCCAAGTAGTCCCACCCTCCCAAGTCCTGGGAGATCCTCCCTGCCAAGGTCTGGGCAGAATCTGGGACAAACAGTTGTGTGCCTCTGATGTGGGGGGCACCTACCTCTCCACCATCCCCCAAGCCTGATTGGCACCACCTCCTCACATATATAGTAGCCCCATTCTCCTGACTCCCAGCTGCCTGGCCCTGCTGAGATCACACTCCTGGCAGAATCTGGGACAGAATGAGTTCTATAGCTCTAGGATGAGGACCATTTTCCCTAGCATGCATGAGTGTTACAGAGCCCTACCTTCACACAGCCAAATCTTGGTCTATTTGGGCCTGATAAACACTGCTGGTGGTCTCACACCAATGACTCACTGACACCCCTCCCCACCATAAAGTTGTATGAGCTCCCAGTGGGTGGCAGCTAGACTTGGTATATATTGGGACATTTGCTGAGTGGCCTCAGACCCAGCATGGCACGGAATCTGAAACTGTATCACTGGTGAAAACCATTCACCCTACCTGGTGACTCACTGAGAATCTACCTCATGCAACTCAAGTATTGACAGAGGCTCCTTAGTGACTAAGCTTAACAATGAAGCAATATGTGGAGGCAGCAGAAGTGGATCTTGGGGTATCTTGGGACTTTTGCTGACATTCCTCTGGGCTCAGGGCTTGTAAAAACTGGACTTGGTGAGAAGCTTGGTCTTTCCCATGCACACTCAGTCCCAGAAGAGTCAACCACAAACTATAGATCACTTGGAGCTCCACACAGGTTGTCCAGGGCCAGTCATAAGCAGTGTCTGACATTAGTTTGTAACAGAGTCCCTCTCAAGAGGCTCCAGAACCAACACACCCAGTGTGGCCTTATTCAGAAAAATCAGAGTATGATCTAATTGGCTTCAGAAGTAGTGTTATCCAAAGGGAGATCTCAGTAGGCACCAGACCCTGCAGAGGAGAATTTTGCTTTGTATGATGAGCACTTGCACAGCAGCTCATACACTGTGGTCAGTGTTGATCCTCACAGTCCACCAGTCTGAAGGCCAACCCCATACAAGAACTGGCCAATAGTAATCAAGACTCAATTATGAGAGTTAGTTACCTACAAGAGAGCTCCCTTAAGAATTTCAGTTGATTTCTCAAAAGAAACATTCAGGCCAGAAGGTACTGGCATGAAATGTTCAAAGTGATGGAAAGCAAGGACCTACTATCAAAACTGCTTTATCCAGCAAGGCTATCATTTAAAATTGAAGGAGAAATAAAGAGCTACCCAGACAAGAAAAAGCAAAAGGAATTTGTTACCACCAAAGCAATATTACAACAAATGTTAAAGGGCTGGAAGGAGGAGGAGAAGAAGGGGAACCTAGTTAAAAGAATAAAGTGGAAATCAATACATACCTATCAATAATCAGTTTAAATGTAATTGTGTAAAATGCTCCAATAAAAAGATACAGGGTAGCTAAGTGGATAAGAAAATAAGACCCATGCTATTGTATTGTGTATATATATATATATATATTCTACAGGAGACCCACATGAGAATGAAAGATACATACAAACTAAAAGTAAAGGGATGGAAAAAGATATTTCATGTACATGGAAATTTAGAAAAGCTGGAGTAGCAATACTTATATCTGAAAAAATAGACTTTAAAACACAGGCTATAGTAAGCAATAAAGGACACTATACAATGATAAAGGGAGCAATCAAACAGGAACATATAACCATTTTAAATATTTATGCACCCAACACAGGAGCATCTAAATATGTAAAGCAAATCTTAATGGACATAAACAGAGAGACTGACACTAATATAGTTATAGTAGGTCATTTTAACACCTCAATGATGTCAATGGATAGGTCTTCCAGA
The DNA here is from genome assembly GCA_004027735.1 of Carollia perspicillata. Taxonomy (NCBI): domain Eukaryota; kingdom Metazoa; phylum Chordata; class Mammalia; order Chiroptera; family Phyllostomidae; genus Carollia; species Carollia perspicillata. Next base: position 16,512 of record PVKM010001772.1, read on the forward strand.
AAGAAAATGAACAAGAAATCAGTGGTCTTAAATGACACAATAGATGGGTCACACAATAAATCAGATGGATTTAATTTGTATCTTCAGAGCATTTCACCCAAATAAGCAAAATACACATTCCTTTGCCAATAGCATATTTCACAGAACTAGAACAAATATTCCAAAATTTTATATAAAACAACAAAAGGTCCAAATAGCCACAACAATCATGAGAAAGAAGAACAAATTCGAGGAATCACACTACTTGTTATGAAACTACACTATAAGACCATAGTAATCAAAATAACATGTAATGACATAAAATATAGACATATAGATCAACCGAACAGAATAGAGAGCCCAGAAATAGACCCACACCATTTGGTCAATTAAATATTGACATAGGAGGCAAGAACATACAATGGAGTAAAGTTAATCTTGCTCGTTAAATGGTATTGGGAAAATTGGACAAACACATGCAAAAAAGAAAGAAACTGTATCACCTTCTTACCCCATACACAAAAATAAACTCAAAATAGATTAAAGACTTAAATGTTACACTTGAAACCATAGAAATCCTCAAAAAAAAAAAAACCATAGGCAGACAATCTTGGACATTTCTTGCAGCTATATTTTTTCTTATATATCTCCTTGGGGAAGAGAAACAAATGAAAAAATAAGTAAGGGACTACATGAAACTAAAAATTTTCCACAGCAAAGAAAACTATCAATGAAATGGAAAGACAACCCACTGAATGGGAGAACATATTCACCAATGATACATATGATAAGGGGTTAATATCCAAAATTTATACAGAACTTATGCAGACAACTGTAATTGAACAACAATAAAGTAATTTAAAAAAATAACTTATAAAACTCAACACCAGGAAGACAAATAATTCAGTTAAAAATGGGCAAATGACCTGAATACACTTTTCTTCAAATAGAACATACAGATAGCCAATACACATATGAAAAGATGCTCAATGTCACTAACATCAGAGAAGTGCAAATTAAGACCACAATGAGATATTACCTCACACCTGTCAGAATAGTTATCATCAATAAATCAACAAACAACAAGTGCTGGTGAGGATGTGGAGAAAGGGGAACCCTAGTACACTGTTGGTGGGAGTGCAGGTTGGTGCAGCCACTGTGGAAAACAGCATGGAATTTCCTCAAACAATTAAAATGCAACTGCCCATGACCCAGCAATTCAACCTCTGGAAATATATCCAAAGAAACTCAAAACACTAATTTGAAAGAATATGTGCACCTCTATGTTAATTGCAGCATTACTTACAATAGCCAAGATTTGGAAACTGCCCAAGTGTCCATCAGTAGAAGAGTGAGTAAAAAGACAGTGGTACACTTACACAATGGAATACTACTCAGCTATAGAAAAGAAGGAAGTCTTACCCTTTGTGACAGTATGTGTGGAATTGGAGAGTATTATGCTAAGTGAAATAAGCTAGCCAGACAAAGTCAAATGCCATATAGTTTTACTAATATGTGGAATCTAATAAACAACAAAAACTAACAAACAAAATAGAAACAGACTTATATAATAGAGAACAGACTGGCAACTCTCAGAGGAGAGGTAGTTGTAGGACTGGGTGAAAAAGGTGAAAGTATTAAGCTCCCCTCCAAAAAACCTGATAGACACAGACAACAGTATTATAATTACCAGAGGGAAAGGGGGATGGGGAGAAGTAGAAGAGGATATAGTGGGGAGACATGGTGACTTGGGTTGGTGAACACACAATACAAAATACAGATGTATCAGAGGATTGTAAGCCTGAATGCTTTATAATTTTATTAACCAATGTCACCCCAATGAATTCAATAAAGAAGAGAAAAAATAAAAATAAATAAAAGCACTTAGAATTACTGAGTAAAAAAATACTGTATTGTATACTTGGAATCTGCTAAAAGATCATATCTGAACTGTTTTAGCATATACACACACAAACACACACGCACAACCCAAATGTAGCTATATGAGATGATGGGTGTTTTAATTAACCTACTATGGTAATTATTTCATAATGGATATGTATATTAAATCATCACATCATACACCTTAGACATACACAGTTTTAATTGTCAATTATATCCATAAAGACTGAAAAAATTTTAAGACTAAAATATTGACCCAAGCTGAACCAATAAAAAATCATTATTTAGAGAAGTTAAGGAAGACCTAAATAATTGGAAAGCTATGCTATATTTGAAAATTGAATGTTTTAATATTGATAATAATATCTGTTATTTCAAATTTAATTTGTGGATTGAGCACAATCTCAATCAAAATCATAGCAGGCTTTTTAATAGAAAGTGAACTACTATACAGCAAAATCACAGTTATCACATCCACACCAAAAAAAAGCAGACTAAGCAGACACCTAAACAGGAGCGGAGCCACAGAAATGGAGATCACGTGCAAGGTTAGCAACAGTGGAGTTGGAGGAGGAGCGGGGGAGAAGGTACAGAGAATAAGTAGCATAGACAGTGGGGAGAAAATAGACAGGGAGAGGGCAAGAGTAGTGTGGGAAATGTAGAAGCTAAAGAACTTATGATACAGGGACATGAACTAAAGGGGGGAGTGTGGGTGGGAGGGGTGTGCAGGGTGGAGAGGAATGAAGGGGGAGAATGGGACAACTGTAATGGCATAATCAATAAAACATATTAAAGAAAAAAGAAAATGAACTACTAAATTTAAAATATATATCAAAATTCAAAGGCCCTAAAATAGCCAAAATATTCTGTATAAAGAAGCACAAAAACAGAGAATTTATACTACATGATTTTAACACTTAATACAAACATATAGTAACGGACAATGTGGGGGTAGACTGTGGGAGTGGAGGTGGACAGGGCAGGGAAGAGCAGTGGGAAAAAGGCAGAACAACTATAACTGAACAATAATAAAAAGAAAAAACCTACAGTAGAAATGAAAGTATGTTGCTGTCAAAAAGACAAATAAATGGAACATAATTATACTTAGATAATCTATTCAAATTCAAAAAGTTATTCAAACACTTAAATAGAAAGTGGAAAGTCATTTCAATAAATGGTACTGAAAGAACCAGATAACTATGTGAAAACGGTGAATGTTGACCTTCATCTCACACCATAAAAAAAGTAATTCAAAAGTGATCAGAGACCGAAAGTAAAGTACTAATGTTCTCATAAAATATATAGATGAACATTCTTACTTATGACACAAGGAGCACTAACCACAAAAGAAAAATAAATAATAAATTTTAGTTTACTAAAAGACACAGTTAAAATATATAGATAAGCCATGAACTGGAAGAAAGTTTTACCAAAAATACAAATTAGGTAAGTAGATAGATAGATGGTAAACAGATAGACAGATGATAGATAACAGTAGGGAGACAGTGGGTGGAAATGATAAAAAGCTTCTATCTTGAATATATAAGGAACCACTTTAATTCAATAAAAATACAAACAAGCAAAAATGTTTGAATAACTTGTTTGAATAAACACATCACCAACAAAAATATACCAATGGCCAATAGGTATACAAAAAGTGTATATTATCATTGGTCATAATGGAAATGCACATATAAACCATGACATATCACAACACATCCATTAGAGTAGCTGAAGTTTAAAAGACTGTCAGCATGAAATGTTGACTATGATGTGAAGAAACTGCTCCTCAGAGTGTAAAATTGTACAATCTTTTTATTGTTCGAGTACAGTTGTGTTCATTTTCCCACTACCACTTTCCCCTGCCCCACCCACCCCCAATTCCTATCCTCAATCCTTCCCCCTATGGCTTTGTCCATGGATCCTTTATACATGTTCCTTGGCAACCCTTCCCCTTCTTTCTCCCATTATCACCCTCCTCCCTCCCCCCTAGTTAGTTCTTTATTTCAACATCTCTGGTTATATTTTGCTTGCTTGTTTTGTTGATTAGGTTCCACTACACTGATTGATTTTAAAATTTTGCACCAACTTTATGTAGACGGAATGAATTCCACTTGATCATGGCACATATATATATATATATATATATATATATATATATATATATATATATATATATATATATATATAGAGAGAGAGAGAGAGAGAGAGAGAGAGAGAGAGAGCACTAAAATCTCTGTGAATTTTTAAGGATGTTTATATCTAGGTCTATGAATATATAGATCTTTCATATTATTTTTCAATGCCTTTGCATGGTTTTAGTGTAAGGGTAATAACTCTCTCATTAAATGATGTGAGAAGTGTTTCCTTCTCTTCATTTTCTGGAAGAATTTATATAAAATTGGTGTAAATTCTTCAAATGATTAGTAGAATTGTCCAGTGAAACTGTTTATGCCAGTAGATTTCTTTTTGGGAAGATTTTAAATTATGAATGCAATTGCTTTAATGGTAATAACACTATTCTAATTGTTTATTTCATCTTCACTTAGCTATGACAGTTTGGGGTTTTAAAGAACCAGCCTATATGTTCTAAGTAATCAAATTTGTTACTATATTTGTTTATAATATCCCTATATAACTATTTCAGTGGCTAATAGGTTGTGTATTGATATCTCTTGTTTCATTCTTGATATTGTTGATTTGTGCCTTTTTTATCTTTTTGTGTCTTGAAAGAGGTTTGTCAATTTTACTTGTGTTTTTTTTTAAATACATGTTTCTGTTTTTTTAATTCTCACGATTGTTTTCCTATTTCAATTTCATTAATTTATCCTCTTACATTTACCTCCTCTTCTTACTGGTTACAGGTTTATTTTGCTATTCTTTTTTCTAGTTTCTTGAATTAGGAACTTGGATTGTGTTTCTCAGCATTGCTTCAGCAGCATCTCACATGTGTTCATATGTTGTAATATGATTTTCATTCAGTTCTAGATATTTTCACATTTCAAGGCTTCCTCATAGACCCATGCTTTACCTATGAAGTATGTTGTTTAATTTATAACTTTATTATTATTCCTGTCCTCATTTTTTAGTGATTCTTAGTTTTATTCCATTACAGCCAGAAAACATATTATTTCAATTGCTTTTACCTCATTGAAGTTTCTTTTAAGGCCCAAAATATGGTCTGTCTTGAAGAGTGCTCCTGAGCACTTGAAAAAAAAAATGTGTATTTTGCTATTGCTAGATAGAGTGCTTTCTATTTGTTTAATACTACTTGTTTGTTATTAATGTTGTCCAGAACTGCTATAGCCTTGCTGATTTTCTATCCAATGGTTCTATCAATTACTGAGGAAGGTGCATTGAATTCTCAAACTATAATTGTAAATTTCTCCATTTCTTCTTTCTGATCTATCATTTTTGGGGGGTCTGTGCATTTTGAAGCTCTCATGTTTGGTATATACAGAATTAGGATATTATGTCTTCTCTATGGATTGGACATTTTATCATTATGCAATGTCCCTCTATCTATAGAATTTTATTTGCTATGAAGCATACATTGTCTATTATTAATATAGCAACTACTTTCTTTGATTCATGATTATGTGGTATATCTTTTTCATCCTTTTATTGACAACCTATGCATGTTTTTAAATTTTAAAAAATATCTTTTATTGACTATACTATAACAGTTGTCCCCTTTTTTTCTTCCCTTTATTCCCCTTAACCTTGCACCCTCCTCCCACCAGCATTTCCACCACCTTAGTTCATGTCTACGGGTCATATATATATAAGTTCTTTGACTTCTCCATTCCCTATACTATCCTTAACCTTCCCCTGTCTATTTTGTACCTACTATTTTTTGCTCTTTCTTAAGTATATTTTATTGATTATGTTCTACAATTGTCCCAACTTTTTCTCCCCTTATCCCCCCTCGCCCCCTACCCCTCTTCTCTCCAGCATTCCTTCCCCCCTTAGTTTATGTCCATGGGATGTACATACAAGTTCTCTGGCTTCTGTTTCCTATACTATTCTTAACCTTCCCCTGTCTGTTTTATTCCTACTAATTATGCATCTTATCCCCTGTACCTTTTCTCCCCTATTCTCCTCCCTGTTCCCATTGATAACCCTCCTTGTGATCTTCATTTCTATGATTCTGTTCCTGTTCTAGTTGCTTGCTTAATTTTTTTTTGTTTTTTTTTTAACTTCAGTTGTTGATAGTTATGCTTTTGTTGTCATTTTACTGTTCATATTTTTTATCTTCTATTTCTTTGGTAAGCCCCTTTAACATTTCATATAATAAGGACTTGGTGATGATGAACTCCTTTAACTTGACCTTATCTGGGAAGCACTTTATCTGCCCTTCCATTCTAAATGATAGCTTTGCTGGATAGAGTAATCTTGGATGTAGGTCCTTGCGTTTCATGACTTTGAATACTTCTTTCCAGCCCCTTCTTGCCTGTAAGGCTTCTTTTGAGAAATCAGCTGATAGCCTAATGGAAACTACTTTGTAGGTGACTGTCTCCTTTCCTCTTGCTGCTTTTAAGATTCTCTCTTTATCTTTAATCTTGAGTAACTTAATGATGATGTTCCTTGGTGTATTCCTCCTTGGGTTCAATTTCATTGGGACTCTGGGCTTCCTGCACTTCCTGGAAGTCTATTCCTTTGCCAGACTAGGGAAGTTTCCCTTCATTATTTATTCAAATAAGTTTTCAATTTCTTGCTCTTGTTCTTCTCCTTCTGGCACCCCTATGATTCATATGTTGAAGCACTTAAAGTTGTCCCAGAGGTTCCTAAGCCTCTCCTCATTTTTTTTTTTTAATTCTTCTTTCTTCATTCTGTTCTGGTTGGATGTTTATTTCTTTTTTAAAGATTTTATTTATTTATCTTTAGAGGGGAAGGGAAGGAGAGAGGGAGAGAAATATCAATGTATGGTTTCCTCTTGTGCATCCCCTGCTGGGAAGTGGCCTGCAACCCAGGCATGTGCCCTGACTGCAATTGAACCTGGATCCTTTGGTTCGCAGTCCCGCACTTAATCCACTGAGCTACACCAGCCAGGGCTAGATGTTTATTTCTTCCTTTTGTTCCAGACTGTTGATTTGAGTGCTGGTTCCCCTCCCTTCACTGTTGGTCCCCTGTATATTTCCCTTTATTTCACTTTGTATAGGCTTCATTTCTTCCTTAATTTGCAACTGAGCTCAATCAATTCTGTGAGCCTCCTTATTACCAGTGTTTGGAACTCTGCATCAGATAGGTTGTCTATCTCCTTGTCACTTAGCTCTTTTTCTGGAGTTTTGATCTGTTCTTTCATTTGGGCCATATTTCTTTGTCTCAGTGCACTGATCTGGATGAATGTTTCTTTATCTCCTTGGTTGTTGGATTTCCATGCAGTTTGATTTCTGGCATGTCTGGTTGTTTATATTTTTTAATTGGTTGTTATCCTTCTTTTGGTTGTGCAAGGAAGCAAAGTGTTTCTACCTGCACCTCCATCTTGGCTGGAACTCCATATTTTTAAATTTGTATTGATTTTCTTATGAACAGAATGTAGCTAGATTGTATTTCTGTCAATTTTTGCCTTTTAATTAGTGTATTTAAAACATTTATATTTCAGATAATCATAGGACTTAAATATGTCATTTTATTATTTGTTTTGCATTTATTTCCTCTGTCTCATTTTCTGGGGGGGGGGTGTCTTTATTTGTGGGCTACTAAACCATTTTCTAGGATTCCAACATGTTTTACTTGTGGTGTCTTGGGATTTATTACTCTTTATAGCTTTCTTAGTTTGCTCCAGGTAGTACAATATTCACATGTGACTTATTGCAAACTGCTAGGTGTCAACTTTTTACCCCTTCGGTAAAATATGAAAACCTCATTTCTACTCAAACCCATTTACTCTTCATACTTTTAAATATCATCATTATGAGTACCAAATGTTATTACAGTTTTTGCATCAATCATCACATATAATTTTTAGAAACTCATGAGGACAGTCTATTGTATTGTCCCATATTTCTAAATTTTCTTTTGTTCTTCCTTCCTAATGCTGTGTGATTACTTCTTTTATCACTTTCTTTCTGTTTAAATAATTTTCTTTAACCGTTCTTTAAAGTTAGCTCTGCTAGCAACAACTTTTTCTAGTTTTTCTTTATCTGTGAATGTCCACTTTCCCCCTTCAATCCTAAAGAATAGTTTCTCCAATACAGAATCTGCAGTTAAACATTCTTTCTATATAGTACTTGAAAAGTGTTGTGCCTCTTCCAGCCTCCATAATTTCAAATAAGAAATCTATTGGTGTTCTTCTATCAGTAATATGTTATTTCTCTCTCACTCCTTTCAAGTTATTTTTCTATCTTTATTTTTCAAAACTTTAATTATGTTGTACTCACACAGCACCTGTATTTCCCTCATCATAGCACTTATCACTCTACATCATTATTGGAAATATATTCCTCCATATCTCCCACTAAATATTAAGACAACACAGACCAATTCTGTCCTACTCATTGTGCTATTCCTATTAACTTGCATAGTGTCTGACATATGTATTCTTAATATATAATTGAAAATGAATAAATAACTGAGACCTAAAGTAAATGCATTACTGCCTAGTAGGGTATGGCCTGAGAGATGAAAATTGGATATTAAATTCTCCCAATTTTCATGGAGTGGCTTTCATCATTCTTCAGTATTCCAAAGTTTTAGGCAAATGCCCACAACACCAACTGAGGCATAGTCATTTATATTCCTCAGACTGAGATTAACACTGAGGGCATAATTATTCCTCAGGCTTTCCATGAAAATCATGTCACCCTGCAATATGAACATAAATGTTTTCTTAACTTAGGTTGAAATAACTTAGTCATAGCAGTCGCAGAGGCATAGGTTTTAATCTCAGCTCCAACACTTCCTAATTGTGTGAGATTGAACAAGTCACTTAATTACTTAGACCCCAGATTTCTTCATGCTTTAATACCTATCTCAAAGGAATGTAGAGAATCAAAAGGGAAACTCTATTCAAAAGGACACAGTGCACTATCCAGTATATAATACACACTCAGTACAGATTCCCACAGTAATTTTTCAGGGAGAAAACATGAGTAAGACTTGGTCTCTCCTTTTGAGAAATTCTTATGTCAGTGGAAGTAAATCATTACAACTTAATATGAGAAGAATAAATGAATATGCAAAATTCTAGAGAATCACAAATGAGATATTGATTTACTGACAAGAAAACATGGAAGAAGAGGTATTTGAAATGGATGACAAAAGATGGGAAGATGTTACCAGATAACTAAAAAGACTGGTCAGAAATTGAGGGGCAGGCTGTCATGGGCCCTGGCTCCCAGCACCCGCAGTGTTATGGGGGAGACATGAGACAAATTGACATGGACTACCGAGTCCTGTGGAGGAAAAGGGGATGGCATAGCTACTCCCTCAAGAGGGGAGTGCCTAGGAGCAGCCTGACAACTCTCTCAAGGGGAGAGTGCACCAACCCTTGCCTGGACAGCAGTTTTATTGGGTTTCTTGTGCAGGAATTCAGGTACAACTTATTAATCATTCTCAGGCAGTAAGGATTAGGAGATATAGATAAGGAACCATTAGGGCTTATTCTGATTTAGGGTCTGTCAGCTAAAAGGTTATGAGACTTTGGAAAGTAAACTGTTTCCTGCTCAGGTGTTTATCATTTAACTAAAAGAACTCTTAGCAAAGTAGGCCTCACAGGAATTTACATATCCTTTCTCAGGCTGGATTACCGGGGAGCCCACCCTATCCGGCACAGGGCTACACTGCCCCCTGTCATTGTTTCAGACTTAAGTCAGGCAGAGGAAGCAAGGTAGCCAAGGAATTATCAGAGACTTCTCGAGGACTCAGGGGAGTCAGACTTCATCAAAACCAAGGGGCAAAGGTCTA